>JAUKNK010000200.1:315000-342500 GCA_030765055.1 Mantis religiosa
TCATTTCAGGAAAGCAAATGGGATCAATTGTTTGAATCCATTTGCCAACAATTGGAATTGCACACTCGAATGAATGCGCAGAAATTGTTCTATTTGATACAATTACTACTACTATTACTACTACTACTACTACTACTACTACTACTACTACTACTACTACTACTACTACTACTACTACTACTACTACTACAATTTGCCTCAGATCACCTCTACGCCATACGGATGCTGAGCAGGTCCAGTTTGCTCGGACGCTCTTCCCTTCACACCGTCAGCTATTGTGGGTGTTGCAGCCTACCGTCGCGGACGATTTTGTTCCCTGTACTGTTGAGGAAATACGCGCTACTGGACGTAGGCTCAAGCCTGGAAAGGCGGCTGGCACGGACGGTGTGCAACCTGAGGTGGTTAGGGTTATTGCCCTTCTCTACACATAAATGGTGTGTCCCTCCTTGCCTGGAAACTAGGACAACTAACTCTGATTGTCAAATCTACTAATCCTGGACAGCGCCAGACCTACTGGCCCATTTGCCTCCTGAGTGTCATGAGCACATCCTCAATAACAGACTTCTGAGTGAAATTGAACTTGGAGAGGATTTCTCCGCTCATTAATTTGTATTTTGTCGTGGTATGTCCACTGTGGACGCCATTGCAGTTGTGCAAAGATTTGTGGTGGAGGCTAAGGCAGAGCCACCCACACAGATGGCCCGAAACAGGAATCATCACTTATCAGTTACTTAAACATTGATTAAACCAGATATTTTGGAGAAAGATAATAATGTATAGCTAGCGGGGAAAGGCTGATTTAGCTGTTATTTGACATTTCGGCAGGAACCCCCATTTAAGATCGGTTAAGCTAGCGCAGGGGGTGATTTTATGCTCTTCAAGATCCACTGTACTGCTGTTACAACTCTCAGAATACATTTACTAATTTGGGTTTGACTCTAAGTGTTTCATATAGCTCCACCATCCTATACTTCCTAGACCAGTAGCTAGTCCCCAGTTGCTGTATTGGGATGTTATGTCCCTTACATCCTATATGTAACAATACGCAAACAGAGATTCCTAGCAAACTCCTGTACGAGAAATATGCTTTTCTAGTTTTCAAAGCAAGTGCTGCCTTAGCTCAGAAAAAACAACAAAAACAGAAAGTAGTAACCAATGAGAAATCTTACTTCTTGTGCAAAATCTTATTTTCATTGTGGAGCAATGACAAAGGAATCACTACCAAAGGTTATTTTCATATCGATGAAGTGGTATTAAATACTACTCATTCCCTGAACTGCACAGCACCATATACTGGGAAATGTCCAAGTACATATAACCTTACATTACGCACCAATTTAGGATATTCATATTGAATGTGTTAGGTCATATTTCTGCCTAAAATTAAGACTAGGTATATCAGAGATATTTATTGGAATAAAGCTTTCAATTACTCCTAAATGTAATTGTTATTTATAAGTAACATGTCCAATCTACAGCTTAGCTACTTTATAAGATGTAGACGTATTTGCTAAGAAGTACATACTTGCTGTCTTGCTCCAGCCTGTACACAAACATGGCATTCACGAGGAAGGCATCTTCAAAGCTCATTAGGCCACGCCGTGGCTCAGTGGTTAGACTGCTTGGTTCTCACCAAGGCGGCCCGTGTTCGATCCCAGGTGACCGCAAAGTGAGATTAGTGGTGGACAACACGGCGTTGGGGCGGGTTTTCTCCGGGACATCCGGTTTCCCCCGCCATCTCATTCCACCAGTGCTCCATCTTCATCTCATGTATCATCAGTGTCATCGCCTGCGGTGCCGTATGTAGTAAAAGCGGGCGTTAAACACTACACACTTCAAAGCTCATTACACGAAGGACCAAATCGTATGCAGCCAGGTCCGGAGTTTGAGTGTTGTGTATCGGAATTTGTTGACATGCATTGTCGAGAATTATTCTGCTTCTCCTGATGTGGTCCAAAACTTCTCAGAAGTTGATACACATTTGTCAGATTTAATGTTGGTCCCACGTGATGTGGAAATGGAAAAAAGACTGTAGCCATAATTTTTCCATTCGAAGGTGCTTTTCTTTTAAATTGTTTTATTTAAGTAAATTTACATGCCTGCATCTTAATTTATTTTTCAAAATGGTGGAACTATGCTTTATCGCCTGACAATTATTGTAACAAGATTATCTGCACAATTCCGATTATATTCCAAATGCTCGCTGCATACTGTTTTTGGTGTTTCTTTGTGAACCTTTGTGAAACTTCTTGGAAATATATCTGGCACAAACATTTTTGAACCCTACCTATATTAGTATTTTGCAAACATTTGTTTCCCTTATTCTCGCTCATTGTAACAATTCCTTGACTGTGGTGCATTGGTCAGCCAAAACTTTGTCACAATTTCGTGCAGTGTGGGGATAGCCGCGTTCCCTCTTATACCACGTTCGTCAGCAGCATCTCCTTAAACTTCTTGTGGACATCACCCCCGTCTTGTTCTCACAGCGGAAGAGTTCTATGACAGCAAAGTGCTTTTGATGAGTGTCAAGCGATCTTCAAGACATGCTACGACAGCGCAATGGTTAAAAAATCAACATAAGAGGAAAAGATATTGTGTACTCTGTAAATTGGCAAGAAATGAAACATAGCTTAACAAATAGTGTGCATTGCTTTTAGAGTGACCCTCATAATGTACTCCTTAAAATAATGCGAAAGTCCTTTAGTGCTTTCTCTAGTGAAAGAGAAGTATGGTATCCGCATTGTTTTAATTAGTTAAACATTAGAAACTTTGCAAAAATAAGCAATGCTGCATTTTTGAAAGCCTTTTCACTTACATTGAACATTTTCTCCAAAATAACATAAAAATTAAATTCAGAATGGTTTAAGCAACATCGTAGTTTTAACCAGACTGGTTAGGAGCTGGTTTGGTACAGCTAGAAGCACGTGATTCTTCTTTTATGCAACAATGAACAATATAGTTAGAGGTGTAACAGATAAAGCACACGTAATTTGGTTTGAGAAATAAGCAATGTAATGAGCACCTGAACATTGCGTGCATGTGGACTGGAATGAAGTTGTACAGTTGACTCTCCCCAACAACACTTCTTCATATTACACGCAACTTTAGTGTTGAGGGAGCTGCAAATGATTACGTTATAGGTATACAAGCCAGTGTTGAGTTGTCTTTGAAGTGTTACAGTTTCTTGAGCGAATTTCGAAGCATCTCTACTCTTTGCAAGATCTTAGAGAGTAACTACAAAGTTGAGAGCTCTTATTTTAAATCATTATTTCCCTATACAGCACATCTGAGATTAGATTAGGTAGTCATTTTCATCATCCGTAAGATATACCTATCCCTGGAGTGATCTCTGATACTTACAGATATGCCATGGAATGTTCTTTTTTTTTTTTTTTTTTTTTTTCCAAAATTAAGACATTGCTATCAGAATATATAAAACGCTGAAGAAGAACCTATTTGTAACTGTTGTAATAATATATGACAAACGACAACTATGTGATATGCTATTTACTGGTATTTTACTGTGTACAAGTCCAATATTTGCTTTAAAATAAAATATCAAAGTGAATTGGCTAGATGTAAGTCACGTGGATAAGAGAACAAGTTGGAAGACCTTGATTTAGATGTCTCCAGAAAGCTTAGGTTGAAGTACATTTCAGAGAAAAGAGTTCAAGACCCCGAAAATGGTGTAACAGTTCCGCTGGGAAATTATTCCAAACTCTTATTTTATATATATATTGCACAAGGTATATACATTTCAATATGAAAACGTTTCACTCGAACATTGTAATGACGCCATACTCAAACATCAATCATCCTGTAACTCTAAATATAGGATTTAGAATAAATGTGCAAAAAAATGTATTTTGAAAAGTATTTACCAAATCGAGTATATATTTGGGTTTGATCTTTTTTACTCAGAGTTATCCAAGATTTGAGTACTACAGTATTAGCGGGAATGTCCACAAGTGAATGGTGCTATCACGTTGCCTATTCTCTGGAAGCAGATCTGAGCTTTCAGCCGGAATACGTTCGGTGCAGTAAAAGTAATAGGCAATAGCACTATTTAATTAGACATAAAACTTAATTTGGACATTTCATCTCCCCTGAAGCCTTAAAAGGGCACTGGGAGGTTATTTTTACCCAGACAGGGCTAATTTTTACCAATATTAAAATTTGAATATATAGAAAACTAAACATTATCAGAAATTGAAATTCGGTATGATTACTGTATAAGAATGTGTGCATTTAAATACTGTATAATATTTAAATTACGTTCACACAGGTCCATTCAAAAGGGGCATAAATCACACCATGTGTGCTGAAAAAAATATTGCACCCTATATTTCAGGTGCACTTTACTTGTAGGAATTTAAAGCTACTTGCACCAAATTTTATCCTAAATAACCTAAGATACAGTTTTATAATATCGGCTAAATGAAAATCACATATAGTTTATACTATGCACATGAAAAACTAATTAGTTTTGAGTAAAAAAAAATATTTTCAAGGACTGAATATTTGTTGTCGTCCATTTTATAAATCACATGAATATAAGTGTTAGCCAAATGTGTTCAAGAAACATTGACAAATGATCAATACAAATTTTGTGCCAATATCTTTTACAGTTTTTGAGAAACGTGCACCTAAAGTATGAAAAATCAAGGTTTTGGGAAATCACGATCAAAGATTAAGCAACATTCTCAGGAAGTGGGCATAACATTACGCCGCCATGTTTAAATTGACGAATTAAAGGAATTTAATACCAGTTGACAACCTATGTTATATATCATTTTAAAGCTAAAGAATTATATAATTTTTAGCATTAAAAGCAAAAAATGGATTTTTTGAAACCTATCGACCTCCCAGTGCCCTTAAAGAGTTGGTACTTCTCTCAGGAAACTCTCCGTGTACACGTGTACATGAGCGACATAATGTTGCTTATTAGTACAAAAGTTAGTAATTTCCAAAGATATGATACGAAGGAATCCCGGTAATACAAACTCTCTTTATAAGGAAAAGTTTCTTTTTTTTTATAGTCTCATTATGCATGAACATTAGTATCCTTGATGTTTCGATCTTTCTATGACTATGTGGAAACTTGCAGCAGCTATATTATTGATCGCTCTCGTAAATTGAGCCAGTTTGTGTGGAAACCTCGTTACAATGCAAAAAATTCATATAGCAGTGACACTGGCAACAGTTCAAAATATAGGACCAAGCTCACTATATTTATATGACAATTAAGATCGGCAAGTAGTGCATAACTTAACATAACATGTAAACCATAAGAGATGAATAGAAGCTTATTTCACAAATACAATGCTTCATATAATGTACGGAGTATGGCTCTAAATGTTCAAAACTTTTGTCCTTTTTGTATTTTTTGTTTTTGAAATGGTGATCATTTGGATGACTGACACCAATCAAAGAAGCAGCGTGGACCTTCAAGGGCACTTATCGACCCGCTTTAAGCATTTGTCTATCCACGGTAATATCAAAATTATTGATAACTTTTGGTAATTTAATAAATCATAAATGAGTGCTTCTCGTACATAAAAAAAGCATTTTTTTTAATTAACGTCCTCCAACGTTGTCATATGGACGATGGGTGAATTGAGTGAAATGATGCTCAAATGAGCCCAGGGTACACACAACTTAGAGTTACCTGACATTCGTCTTTCAGGATAAGGTAAACCCCAAGAAAAAAGCATTATCCTGGTAACTCACCCTGACCGAGATTCAAATTCGCGACCTCTTGAACACGAGGCAGACAGGCTGCCACCTACACTACCGAGGCGGGAAAGTATGCGTGTACAAGAGAAATTAAGTTATCAAAGAAAGATGTACACGATGCGATATTGTTGCAGTAGAAACAAGCTTTTTGATCTACTTGAACTAAACATAACGTGGCACATGAACACTACATCTTACGTGTATCAACATTTCCTTAATAGACTTACACTTATTTTGGAAGCTCATTTTAAATTACTACTTTAATTTTCACGGTTTTTGTGGTGTTGAAATATTATAAATGTATTCATTGATTGCCTTAAAGTTAACATTTATTTAGAAACAAAACAAATGAATTCATACAGCGATGGTAGAATTAACAATCTATGCAATAATATATCATTATGATGAGTTCAGAAAAATGAAATAATTAACAACACGTT
This sequence comes from Mantis religiosa, assembly GCA_030765055.1. Classification (NCBI taxonomy): domain Eukaryota; kingdom Metazoa; phylum Arthropoda; class Insecta; order Mantodea; family Mantidae; genus Mantis; species Mantis religiosa. Next base: position 321,177 of record JAUKNK010000200.1, read on the forward strand.
TCTAAAACTAAAATAGATGCATGCATAACCTTTGTTATTTCCTGACCACCATGCTTATGCCATTGACACAATTCGTCAGACCGGCGATAATACGTAGATTTATTGCATGAGATACGTTTTAGACTCAAAATTATTTGTGAAAGCGTTTTATATAGGTAAAGCAGATGGAAAATATAATATTCTAGCAACAGTTTATAGCATTTATGCTAAACAAGTCTGATGTACCTTCTAGTTCGCACTATTAATTATTTTATAAGCGTTTACAATCAATTCTTGTAAACGCTTTCTAATGACATTCTTTTAATGGATGTTGAGGTTTGCAGAAATTCTTGAGTGACACCTTCTGTTATATGCATAGAGAACGATACCTACAGGATGTAGGAAAATACTTTTACAAAATCGAGAATGGGTTCCTCACAGTACAAGGTGAAACAAGTTTATACGAACGCATGTACCATAATTTTTTGCTTTCTCATTAGGAGCTGTTCAACACAGTGATACACTCATAACACAAAAATTTACAATAAATGCTCGAAATGTTCTTCTTTTGCTTCTAGGCATGCCTGTACTCACCGAATCATGGACTACTGTGCCCTTTCAACAACTCCAGAATGGTGTCGAATAGCTTTGCAGACTACCATCTGGTAAGGCTGCTCCTAAACCGACAGGTGGACTTATCACAAATAAGTGGTAGATAGTTCTGAATACTGCAAAAATCTTTTAAACAAACTTAGAGTCATATTTTAGTTTTGAGATTATATTTATCCACGTTTTAGTTGTAGATACTTGCAAAACTCGCTACCCTTAACGGCACTAAACCAGGTCCAAGTATTAACACAGCCTGCTCTAGATAATTTAAGCTTCACTCGAGGACGATGGTGAGTGCCATTTCTTTCCGCTAGCTGCTACATCTGAGACATTTAATTAGGCTAATGGTATATTTGAAATGAATTGCCAACTGTTCAAAACTGTTACAACTACTGCATTATACAAATATGTCAGCTAAGGACGTCTACATGCTTTGCTGTTTCCGTAATAATAATGCAAGACCGATCTATACATGTAAGTGTACCCAATAACCAATTATACTGCTTGATTGTAATATACCAGTATTCAAAAGTTGAGCATAATTCAGAAAATAGAATTAAAAGAAAAAACGGTGAACGAGGTCTATGAAACGTTATCACTGCGTGTGCTTCCCCTTACTGGTGATCTTTGATATGTAAGCGAGTGCGTGGCTCATTCGTTATTGTTCTCCTATTGTGAGAAGACGCCGCCGTTACTGCGCCACCTGCGATGGCTTTGGCCATTACACAGGCCAGGCACAGTGCGCACTCAACCCCAACAGCAGTCTCGGAACCAACACGCCAGCAGCTCCATCCTCGGGCTACTCCTCGCCACCTACGCAGGCACTCAGCGAGGAACTCAGGACAGCATCAGCAAAGATCCAGTCCGAGGTGCACAACGCCAACGCCCGCCTAGCTGCACTGAAAACACAGCTCGCCGCCGCCTCCGCCGCCAGCACCAACCTGCCAACCTCCACGAACACATCTCCTTACACAACAGAGATCCTCACCCAGCTCGAGGAGACCATCACAGACACAGCAGCAGAGAACTTCAACACCATCCAGACCTACTTCACAAAAGAACTCTCAAAATTCTCAGCTCGCCTAGACCGCATGGAGGAGCTGATAGGCAAACTTTCCAGGATCGAAGACATCTACCACAACCTCGAGACACTCATCAAGCAAATACACAAATTAACTACAGAAGATACTCCAACTCTACTCGGGACCATAGCCAAAAGATGCGAACGTAACCCGAACTACCCGAACACGCCAATACATCAACTCGAGGCCTACTCCGACAAACACATCGTCGCCGAATTAGTCAGAGCAATCAACAATGAGTAAACCCACACATGAACTACGTACGCAAAGCGACGCCGTGACAATACCGACAGGAGTACATGCCCCACTGAATTCCCAGTTTGGCTTCCAGGGCGCAAGCCATGCCTGCCATCCTGACCTTGAACTTACGCAACGCAGCACGATTCATGTCGCTTAAGCAACTTACGACATTTTCCAGAGTGCTCAACGCGGGAACTGCCAAAAAATCCATCTACTTTCCCTCACCTAACCCCGCTTCCACATATGAAGCGAAGTTCCTTGTTTCTGTTTTAATAAAGCCTTTAAAAATAAATTAAAAAATATTGTGAAGAGAGAGTAGTTGCTTCACCAGACAACACCAAAATGCTACAAAGATGTCAACTGGATCCTGTTTTGAAGGTTAAAGTCTTCGAACGTCTAGAGGCTAGTCAGACAGAGACCATTGTCTCTCGGGCCCTGAATGTGCCACAAGGTGTCATTTCCACGCCTTTCGATGGTTCCAAGGAACAGGAGGTGTTCGTCGCATCCCTGTGCGGGTCAAAACGTCGCAACAGGACCGACATTTGTCCATATCAACACCACGACATTGGAGAATGACCGCAAGACCACCATCTTCCGAGTTTGTAGCCGCCCCAGGCACTCGAGCTTCGCGGCAAATGTATACCGAAGGCTCAGGACAATCGGCTTCTATGTCATACGTCCAGTAGTGCGTGCCCCACTCACTCGAACACGACCCAGGTAACAATGGAGTCAGCAACGTTCACATTGGAGCTTGAATGAATGGAGGGTGTTTACACATGAGTCCAGATTCAGTTTGAACAATGATTCCGTCGCACAACAATCTGGAGAGAACGTGGAACCTGGTTTCATCCTAACTACATTGCGGAAACATGTCTATTTGTTGATGGTGGCGTATTCATGTGGACAGGCATAGTGTTCATTGGAGGCACAGATCTAGAAATCTTTAAGAGTTTACTGTGAATGCTCAGAGGTACAGAGACGAGATACTGGAACCACATGGACCACTTGTCAGAGGTGCATTCGGCCCGCACTTCATCTTAATGGACGACGGTGCATGTGTGCATTTAGCCCACCTGGTGGCCGACTATGTTCAGAGCGAGGATATCCAGCACATGCACTGGACAGAGATTTTCACGGATATTAACACTATGTAACTGCAGTGATAGCTATTATGTACTGTTTGCCACCATAAGAAGGCGACAGAAGAATGGAGGGGAGAGGGCTTGGAACTGTTTATCTGCTCTGTTAGTGGATTTGCTTACTATGAAATAAGTGTATCAGAGTACATATGAGTAATCTATGTTGTCACATCTAATGGAGTTTGCAGTAACTGCAGTGATAGGTATTATGTACTGTCTGCCACCATAAGAAAGCAAAAGAAGAATTAAGGCGAGAGGGCTTGGAACTGTTTATCTGCTCTGATAGTGGATTGGTTTACTATGAAATGAGTGTATGAGAGTACATATAAGTAATCCATGTCGCCAGATCTAATGGGCGTTGCAGTAACTGCAGTGATAGATATTATGTACTGTCTGCCACCATAAGAAGGCAACAGAAGAATTAAGGGGAGAGGGCTTTGAACTGTTTATGTGCTCTGATAGTGGATTCGTTTACTATGAAACGAGTGTATGGGAGTACATATGAGTAATCCATGTTGCCAGATCTAATGGGCGTTGCAGTAACTGCAGTGATAGGTATTATGTACTGTCTGCCACCATAAGAAGGCAACAGAAGAATGGAGGGGAGAGGGCTTGGAACTGTTTATGTGCTCTGATAGTGGATTTGTTTACTATGAAATGAGTGTATGAGAGTACATATGAGTAATCCATGTTGCCAGATCTAATGAGCGTTGCAGTAACTGCAGTGATAGGTATTATGTATCGTGGGTTATGTGAGAACAGTTGCGTATTTTCAGTGAACCTGTCATCCTTGTCATACTCGGAAGGCGAGCATAAACACCGTGTGAACAGCACTACTCATTCCTCTAGCCTGCCTTCTTGTGCTGGGCAGACTGTACTTGCTTTAATAGTGATTCCGATTACCTTGCTAACATACGTTTATATATAAAAATCATATTATAACATATATAGGGTTATCTACGAGTTTCTCTGTTAGAGGACACTATCTGATCTAATCATTATATCCTACCTATCGCTCTACGCGTGCTTTCGTCGTCTGATTTTGACCATTTCCTACTGTTTAGCTTGACATTTCTACTGAGTCTTCCCCAGCTGTTTCTGTCGACCAATTTCTCTTCCATTGTCTAGGCTATCCAGATACAAACACATAGTTAATTTCACCATTCCAATACTCATTAGTTAAAATTATTATTGTTCTCTCTAGGTCTGTCAGATCTTCCCATAATCATAAAATTTACCCGAACATGGCCACATATTGTTCACAAATCTGCCTCGAGAAAGAAATACGCGCTCAAGGTCAGCTACCGACTGACCCATGAAGGAGGTAGCAAATAGAAAGACGTTAAAAGACGCCAGTCACACAAATAACTTTGACGACGGCAGTTCCCTAAAGATTCGAGCCCCCGGCAGATATATAAAAGTCGATGCAAGTCTGAGGGAGCCAGTGAGTGTATGTAGTACATCAGAGGGAATTGTGCTTTGAGCAGCAAAGTAGTTTACGTGGGGAGTTGTGTGTAGCTCCGTGTTAAGGGTGGACCTGTGTAGAAGTTCAGAAACATTGTGCCAGCACAAAGAGTACACTTATAGAGAAATTTCGAGGTGCTGCATTCAATAAAAGAAAGGCTAGCAGTGAGCTAAAGTTTGTGGCCAAAATAAATACGTTTTCGTGTTCTGTTACAAAATTTTGTTCAAGTTTATTTCAATGATTTCTAAAACGTGATCTCTATGTATATTTTTCCGCTTTGCTGACTCCAAACCTCCATATCTATGCTTAATTTCACCTTAATTTCTATTTTTATGGGACTGTGTCCCTGAGTTAGCTTTATATTTGGTTTCTTCCTTGTTATCTGTTTGTTACTACCACATCAAATATTTCCTAATCAGCGATTGGTTATGCTCTGGCTAAAGAGTGCCCAATTATTTGTTATATCTTTATCGCTCACATTCTATAGTTCATAAGATGGTCAGTTATTTAGTTATACCAGGTGAGTCAGCCGCGCCTTATTGTTTTGGAAGGCAGAACACCCATCAAACGACATTTGAGACTTAGTCCAGTTTTGCGCTTACTAAACTTTATGCTTGAGGTTCTTACAGAGAGGAATGCACAAAATTCAGAGGAATAGCGGTTTAAGGTACAAAACGTACTGCTCGCTAAAGTACACCTCAAAAACATACGTCTCCTTTACTGAGAGCGAATTCCGGTTTCCACGTCATTTTACAAACTTTTTATTAGTGTATACCAGGAAAAATAATTCTGTAAATACCTCGGAAAGCAATGGACCAATCATGAGTACACTAACAACGTCAGCTAAAAAGACAATGGCGGAATCTTGTACTTAGAGCAGGGGTTGGCTGTCAAAAATTAGAAACAAATTAGAAACCCGCCTCATCCATCATGGACCCGTACAGTCAAAACAGACATAGTATTAAACAACAGTTTATTTATATTTTTGCTTAAACTACGCCTCGTGATTCTCAATCATCATGCATAAGAGCTTTTGCCATTCATGTAATAATATTAAAAGACCCAGAAAATGATTAAAAGTGTCTTAAAAGGCTAAATCAAGGACGAGAACTCGCGAGATGACAAAGGTATAGCGCCAGACATACAAGTCGTACTACTCAACCCAGAACGTGCTTTCAGGCAAGTCTCGAAATAGCTCAATGGGATTACGACCTCTTCTGTGTCCTAACAACCAATGAACCCGGTTCGAATCTCAGTATTGTAATTAATTTTCTTATGTTTATCAAAACCGGGAAACCGAATTTACAATAGTCTAATTCTAAAGTCCCTGAGGGCGTGCATTTCCCAAGAAGGTCATCAGTTCGAGCAGTCGTGTTCCAGGAATAGAATCAGAGTCATTCCAGCGCCACAAAACATATCAATTTGAAAGGACATTTTTAATAGCACAATAATTCAATGACTGCAAATTTGTGTTTAACTTCCATGTTAAACTCTGGTACTGTCATTTCTATGGTTTCTGTGTTCAAATGTGTATAGATGATGGTTATTTTAATTGCACCTACCTATAGGTGTGTTTAAACAACTAACTACCTGTACTTCACCAATAAAGAAACATCAAACAGTGCCATAAAACGTAAATAAAACAGTTAAAAATACAAATAATAACAGCTGTCAGAATGATAATTGCAATTGTTAGTATACCTATACAGAGGATTGGAAACACCGTCAGAGCAGACAAATGACACAGCAGTTCTGTGCCAGTTCTGAGCTATCTAGTAACATGTGAGATAAACATTCCGTCTAACATATAGTATTGGCTGGATCCAGTGAACATTTCCAGACGTACAACCGTCAACTGTCTAATTAAGAATATACTACAGGCGATGTGATAACATCTATATTAATATTGTGACTTTGTGGGCTCATAGAATTAAAAGTCCAAAGTGCCGAAATTCTAAATGTTCTTTATTTCCGAAGCAATACACTGTTCAATTGTCACGTAACAACATTACATCACATGTACACAGACCACCAAGGTCGATGACGCTAACAAACATCAGCTCTCGTTACAACACTTCACACCTGACTCTCATTTTAGAACTCATTCTTGGCGAGTCGTCCCCTTCTTAAATACCTCATTGATAAATTCAAGACTCTTCCAGATGAATAAAGAAACCGAATATTCTATCACATTCCAGAAGCGTAACTTAATCTATGCCGCCAAGTCCTTTATCACAGCTACCTTTATTTGCCGGCTCTTTGTGCACACTAGCCGCGCTATCCTTAAATCCTTATGCAAGCTGTTTATTACCGCGAAACATTATCCGCCGAAATTGTTATGCCCGTTGCCGCGACGTATTAATTTAATCGAGTGTTAAATACGCGGGTAGAACCTAGTAATGGGGTCGATATTTTCATGTTGGAGTATAAAAAGTTATTGCATAAAACTTGAGAATAAGGGGCAGCTGACTCACCTGGTATATTTTGCTACTTAGCTCCAGTGTGATAACTGTTTGCGTGTTAGTTTACACATTTTACATTATGCAGGAAGTTACCTTTATAAATAAGAGTGAACATTTAACTGTTTCAAAATAGAAAGTTCTCATTTATTGTTTGCTACATTTAAAGTTCAAAGATATTGAATAACGCAGGATAGATGTACTTGTACATAAGAATTATCAAAAGCCAAATTCAGTTGAAATCGAACTCAACGCACTTCTCGACCTTCAGAAAATCCATGCAAAGATAACCTTTACAACATAATACTCATTAGTACCAAATCATTTTTATAAAAATAAAGTGAATAAAATGCTGAGTGACAAACTGACTAGGCTGAACCAGAAGTACCTATATCAAATACCGAAAATAGCATAATGTTAATAAAAGTAATTCCAATAACGATCAGCAATTTTCTACATAATACTGATGTGTGTGTGTGCGTGTGTGTGTGTGTGTGTATGTATGTGTGTGTGTGTGTGTGTGTGTGTGTGTGTGTGTTCATATGCATACAACAAATTTACCGTGTTAATTCGTTCAAATTTCGACAGAGTGATCCTATGTTTTCTGTAGGTTATTCTTGGTCTTTAGAATTGACAAATACTGCAGAGTAAGCTAGGCCTTAGTAAATTTTGTTTCTAAAACTCCTTTCGTAAATATTTCATTGCTTGTATCACTAATTGTAGAACTAAAAAACTATTGTTTAGTGCAGTTCATCAGTTCGTAAGATGCCCAGCTTACATTTCCTGTCTTGTCATTTAAGTTATAGGTATATATAAATGAATGTAATGAATTAGCAGCCACGTTTTGTTTTCTGTGCCAGGCTGTACAGAGGGCACCCTTTTCTGTAATTAAATCCATTTGGGGTTCTCTCCTATCTCTATTGATCTTCGCGACTACACCGTGCCGTACATGCGAGGGTGGCTGCAAGAAGCGAAAACGCAGGTGAGAAAGAACAATTGAAAGTCGGGAAGCGAGCTACTCATCTGAGTTAGAGCTCTGAGACATGCAAACGGCTTCACAAAGCAGTGGCAGACTAACACATTCCATCCACCTTTCTTTATTCTTCATAAACTTTGTTGTTTCAAATGTTGCAAAATTATATTTAAGGCATTTATGATCTAACGCGTTATTTCCAGTTGTAATGAAACGAGAGAAATAGCGTTCTTGGTTTCATGTTGTATTTGGTTGAGATTGGCTGGTCTCTTACGTGGAACTGGCTGATTGGTTAGAGCACCAAGGCGATCACCTTTAATGTCTAATACCAAGCTTTGTTTCCAGGTAGATAACGAGGGACTCTGAGAACTGTGGGTCGCGGTTGGACGGTAAGCCTTAGTCCCCTTGGCTGTTGAACCGCATGATTTAGCTCAGTTTAGTTAATGCTTATTCAGTGTTTTTGGATTCCACTTCAATTTGTACAAAACTGAATGTACCAGCTTTAGTTTCTATATAAAGGAACCGCAAAGGGTATTCTGCTCCAAAGCTGTAGCATCCACACAAGACTGAAGCTCCTAATTAATTTAAGTAATTTAGAGAGATGTAAATGTTATCTCCTGTATAGACGTGAGATGTAATAATCTATATTACCGTAGGGATATTTGTTTGGGATCATGGAATTACTACAGGATTCCACTAATGTCATAATTTTATTTTGTTTTTAATTGCCAAAGTTTCATTTCATTATGTTAAATAATTGTTGAGAAACTGAAAATCAAAGTCAGCCCCAAAATAGCAGTTAGAAAGTGTCTCACTACTAGTCAGTGTCCATAAGTTATTCGTATAATGGGAATACAATGGTTGAGGATTACTTAGTAGAATTCCAAAGGATTATTCCATGACCACAACTTTCTCTTGGCTAGGTGCAATGTAAGTGAAATGAAATATGTAGTGTTTACCTAACGCCCGCTTTTACTACATACGGCACCGCAGGCGGTGACACTCATGATACATGAGATGAAGATGGAGCACCGGGGGAATGAAATGGCGGGGGAAACCGGAGATCCGGGAGAAAACCCGCCCCTGGGCCGTGGGTATCTGCAAAATTGCATGACATCAAGCGTGGCCATTCGTCACTGTAAATGTTTTAAAGCAATTTAAATACTCTATTTCTGTTGACTGTTCCAATTCCAAGTTAGGATACTCGATTAAGCCTGCGACTCATGAAACTGATGATACATGTGTGGGTACTGCGTCTCCTTAGATAAGTCCTCTGTTTGGGGTATGGTAAATCCCCCTTCAGCTGATTACCCTGGGTAACAAAACTAGTTCTGGTGGCAATGACATAGGGTGGTCCAGTACCTCAGGAATACGTTCTACCCAAATTAGAGTATCTTGTAATTCTTTTTATAGTGTTCTTATTTTCTAATATATCGATAAAGCTTACTACGTTACATGAGATGGGATATGTTACCACAGAGTTATTAGTCTGATTTAGAACAGCAATATGTGGTTTTGAATAGTTGATTTTGCATATAACAGCAGATATAGAGGCTCCTAGTTGGACTTAATAGAAAAAGCCTCATCTTTTCGAAGAATGTGGATATTTGGAAGAATTTTGCTGTGAAATTGCTTACAGAATATGATGACACGTTAGAAGGCCATCTAAAAATATCCAAGAAATGTCGTGAAAATCAGGCATGACAGAAATTCGGACGAGGACTTTTCACAGTCTTCATGGATAGGCACCATTTCGACAGTGCAGTCATCGAGCAAGAGAATTGAATGAAACATAAAACAGACAATTTTCTATGTAATGGCACCGGTTTCAAAGTCAATTCCAAGTCCAAGTCGATACTGACAGGCTGTTAACAGCCAGAAGTTTTTTTTTTTTTTTTTTTTTTGCTACGTGAGGTTTCTCATTAAATACTCGGAAGTGCGTGAAGCACCAGCATCATCCCACCTAGCAGTAGCGGAAGTAAACAGGGACGTGCATGTGGGTGGCGTATCCTTGGGGGGTCCACTTTAGTCTATGCTGAATATGGTTCAACTGTTTTTGGATTGTATCGAGCGGTAGTAAAATTTCATTCTGTTGACGGTTGTCCTTTACGCTGTTTGTAACAGCTCCTGGTAGTGTTCAGCATTACTAAAGCTTACAAGAACAAATCTTGATATATCATAAAACACATTGAGGATAAGAACTCTGACAGAAATACATTGGAAACTTGTTAACTTAGTCTCTTTAATTGCTCAAGGTTCAATTATATTTCAGGACAATACTTGGAAAGATCGAATTGGACCGAAAAATTAAATTCCTGTGATGGGATTTTAGTGTGTCTCTATATTCTGGACCTTGTGTAAGGACAACTTGTTTGGAAGAATAATAAGTTAGCGTTTATTAGCTTATTCTTTTGTTATTTTAATAACTTTGTGCCATCTGTAAGTTGCCATTACAGGATGTGGTCTAAAATTTGAAGAATTCTTGTGGTTTGCCTGGAGAAATACAAGTCAGCATGGCAATTTACTGTCATGTCAGTATTTTTCTACTGTAATTCAGTTATTTATAGCAATCGGAATATACGTGGCTCAAATCCCGTCTACACATGCAATTGAAGTTTTCATTTTAAGTCTACCTTTCCAGACTTGTCCTACCAACAATTTGGATGAAAACAAGACGGGACTTGTGTCATTAATTTATTTCCTCTAGAAATAAGCAAAGGCCTTCAAACATTAAAGCTTGCTATTTTAGAGTTACTAATCAAGGCTTCGCGGGTGATCAGCCGTGTCAAATTAATAAACGACGGGCTTTCGGCCATTCTAAACTCCATAGCCTTCTTCAGCATCTATTCTTCAGATCCTGAAGAAGACCATTTAGTTTACAATGGCCGTAAGCAAGTCGTTTATTAATTTGACACGGCTGATCACCCACGACGCCTTCATTAGTAATGCTGGCCGTGAAACCTTCAAGTCTTACATTATTTTAAAGTTACTTATGCCCTATTGTATTTTCATAGATAATATCTAATGCACTCAAAACAGTGACAATGGATAAAAAATGGTACTTTAGGCTTTGCATACGGAAATTTGTAGAAGAACTAAGAACAAATAGCGGAATGTGAGAGAAACCTTGGACGGACTAACGCTAGCGTGGTCCCTCTCACTAACCTCAACAGTAATATTTTGATAATATTTCACACCACACTGAAACCTAAGTATACGTTTAAAATAATTCTGTAATAAATAGAAATAAATAGAGAAAGTGCTTTTTTTTAGCACAGCAGGAACGACGACGACCCTCGCTTCTGAGAAGTCACTCACATAAAGTAAATGTCATGACTCCGGATTAGCTCACTATTTCGTCATCTAAGAACTTAAAGAAGATATTAAATGTTTCTCTAAATGAGGTGGTTTGCTCCTTGTCACATTTATAATGAAGTATTAAACTTTTATTAATCGGAGTTGCCCACTGTACCAAAATAAAGACATCTTTATGTGTACACCGAAAGCATAAATCATGATGCTGAGGGATTCCGTTTCTCTGTATACTTGTATTTGTTTCTGTATATATAGCCTACCGTAGAAGGTCGAATTGAGTCCGTCAGTTGCTTAGTCATGCTGTTGCTAGTGGGAGGGGCTGGAGAGACACGACCTTCCTTAGGGCGGCACTGGCTGACATCACAAAGACTTCACGAGGCCGGAAACGAATTTTGTAATTACTGCAGTAATGCCGTTCCAGATTGTTCTAATACGTAATTCAAGAAATCTTCATTCTAGAAGCTTGTTGCCGCCCCGGCATCGTGATGAGGTGCCCGACAGAGCAGTGTTAGTGCTTTTACTGCGTGTCCAGTGCGGCTCTGTGTTGAAGAGTTGGTACAGTGGAACAGTTGAGATATGTTGAGTCCATAGAACAGCGCAGAGAAGTGCGGAACGTTCTAAGATCGGTTGTGAGGAGTCCGCAGCCCGTGGAACAGACAGTGAACCTCTGTGTACCTCAGAGAGATTATCAGCGACACAAGTTGGTGCGTGCAACAAAGACATAAAGAGTCGTGTTGAAGCTGTGTATTTGTGTAAAACAGAAAGTGATTGTACGTTAGCCTTGGGACGTAGGATTTTGGTGACGATAAATGAGTTAGGGCAACTTCGTTTCGTTATGTGTTTGGGTATTTGTCACACTGGTATCGGTTGTGGGAAAAAACCACGACAGAAGCCATGCTTCTAATATTGTTGAAGGGAAAGGAGGTGAAGAAATAAATGAAGAATGAAATAAAGAATGAAATAAAATCCTGTGTAGATAAGATAAATGAGATGACCGTATGAATGTCACCCAAAAGCGAGGAGGTAGGGACTAAAGTACTGTCCACCAACGCAAAGTAAGTTCCTGAAAGGAATGTGCCACCCTTACACAGTGTGACAAGGATAGTAAAGGTGTGTGGCAGAGAACGCCTTCTACACAAGGAGCAGAACTGTTAAAAAACATGTACACTAAAACGGAGAAGATTTATTCACGAAAGTGGAAGCCGTCAGAATGTTTTTGAATGGTCTGTAACTGAACTGACATGGGGTGTCAAATGTATCCAGGGAGAGTGTGGGAACCTCCTCCAACTCCCCTGTGTCTCAGGCCCCGGAGCCTTTCTTTGCTGTGGTAAACTTAAGGCTATCCGGCATGAAGGAGGACGTGAAAGCGCTCGGCAGAAAGGAGGAGCAACTTGGCCTAATTTACCTGAGCAGAAAGCTTAATGTTCCGGAAGGCCTGAGGTCGGCCTCCGCCAGGTACGGTATCGCAAGAACGGCCGAGTCAGTTCCACAAAATAAGCACCTTCTACTTATGCTGACTTAAGTTTGTGGTTTCAAATTAATCTCTACTTTCATAGCATTAGTAGTATCCTTTCCCATTTGAAATATCTTTCTATAAGTTTTAAATCCTTTACGACAGAATAATGGTGAATGTATGTCACTCTTTCTGCGAGTGGGACCTTAAATCTCACACAGTCATTCGCTCTTCGTGAATCACTTAATGAATCTCAGTAACTTTGACTCCCCAAACCACTTTATCCCTACAACCCACAACCAGAAACTCACCTATTTCCCGAACGCCCTTCACAATATCTGGTTTCAAAAATATACTACTGGAAATTTAAGTGTATATTTGTTCATTTGAATTTTATTTGGCTATTTTTCTTACCAAGCCTTTTAACTTAATTTTACGTTAATATTTATGAGCTTTACCTATAGCGTATTTTGGAGGACTCCCTCAGGAGCTAATCTTCCACAAGAGAGAGAGAGAGAGAGAGAGAGAGAGAGAGAGAGAGAGAGAGAGAGAGAGAGAGAGAGAGAGAGAGAGAGAGAGAGAGAGAGAGAGAGAGAATAACTTACATGATAGGGAGCTTCTACTTGTGCAACTTCTCGGATGTAAAAGCACCATGATTGTTCTCCAATTGAGCATTTTCTGTGCTTTGAGTTCTTGTCAGTTACACTTCAATAATAATTTCAGTATTTAGTAAATGTATCTTTATTTGAAGCCCCATTTCCAACTTTCTCTCCACGTTTCTACTTTTCCTTCGTTCACCAAATTTCTTTTACTTTCTTTTACTAAAGACTAATCTTTTGGTGATATATGTTGAATTTAGTCATTTTAGCTTACTGAGGACACACCGTCCAATTTTTTCTAACTGTTTATGAATTTTAGAATCTTCATCCCATTACATAATTATGTATGTTACTAAGCTTGAAAATTAATTGATTCAATTGCAGCAATTTGGTTGTATTTAGCAACATATAAATCGCAACTGTTTACTCTACCCACTTAGTTCCAAGGACATAAAGACAAACATTTAATAATCATGTTGATACTCTAAAATGTAGCATAGGCCATCATCCAACATATTCGTACTGCAATAAACCGTTATGTCCGGTGTTCAAACAAAGAACACACATGCAATAAAGTTAGGGGAAGCCGAGTTCACAACATAAATTCTTACAAACTGGCACAACAATGTAACCTATGGTAGCAGTAAAGTAGGTGAATTTTCCACGCCTTAAAATCTGATAATAATCACGCGCATTATTTAAATCTGTTATTAAGACATTAGGAAATAGTGCCATCATCCTATCAACTATATGATTAGTTACTCAAACATCTGGTAGCAAGGCCAAAATATGAATATGCACTACAAGCAGTTAATGAAGGGAATATCACAAATTGTTCCTGGGCTTCAAACTTGTCAATAATATCCGTGCGTTCAATTGTTAGACGTCAAAGGCACTATGCGAATCTCAAACGTGCTTCAGCTATCGTCAAAATAACTGGAGAAATATCGTGATGAAAGTGTCCAAAGACCTTGCTACAATATGTCAAATCAGCTTCACAAAGCCTGTATACATTGTTTCTGGACTGTGTATTAAATTCCTTAGTCATATTTATGCAGATGTTTCCTTTGAAACCGGTTCCAGGATTTAAATAAGATAAGTGAAGTTGTGTTACTAGTGTTTAGTTATTATTGATATCCTTAGCCATATGTTTTCACAAGAATATTTTCTCTATAAACTTAACACAAAATAGTTATCAATCGTTCCCTCTTCTCGTTGACATTATGAAAGTGATTAACATGGACTACTTGAGCCTGAGGTGAGCAGAACTTTCTATATTTGAGTGGAACTTTATTTAAATGTATTTCTAACTTCGTCAATTCTAATACACTATTTAAATACACAAGTTTAGAATTACAGTAATATAATGCTCCCAAGAAGTTCGTAATCTTTTATCGGATAAGGTTAGCAAACAGGACACATTGTGTATAAGTTGTATCATAATAGCTAAGAATTTGGAGAGCTAAATGAGATGCTGCGACTGAGGACTTTGGCTGTATCACCAAAAGAGATCCAAACGGGTACCTCTCTCACCGTCTTCATACAAATCCCTATCAAGATTTCAGTTTCTACCATATATATCATAAACACTTAATTTCTTAGCTTTCTTAGTGCCATATTACTAACGTAATATAACTTCTATCAGTTGTTCCTACTTTGCACCTTATAGTTTAATGCTTATAAATCTAATGCTTCTTTAATGAAACGAATGCGTTAACTAGCTGATTGACCTTCAATAAAGAAAGGAAATGTCTTGTTACCATTGAAGTGGACCTCTAGGCTCCTGGATACAGAGCACTGCCATTACAATATCAACCCCTCGTGTTTCCTTTCACACTTTACCAATCATAGTTCGTGCACAAGGAGGTGTATCGAAGCGCTCTCCGAACTACGCGCGATATATCACGTCAGCCAAACAATGCTGATAGCTAATCACTGCAGACATCTATGTGAAAAGGCAACACGTCACTACTACGTGTGATGGCTTAACGTTAATATTGAAGAACAAAAAATACCTCTGGTTCTAATATGAACAGTAAAGCATACCGGGAAACACATTTCCAAAAAGAAGGGAAAAAAAACCCTGATCCAATAAGATACAAACCTTAAGCTTGGAAACCTGTGAATGAGAAAGCAATTTCGTATGACTGAGTAAGACTGGCTCAAGTGATAGTTACGCTTGTTCCAGGGCAACAGTAACATAAATTTTGCAGCCTGTTAGGTTTCACGCCCTTGTGGGTGTTCAGGATGCTGGTAGCAGACACCAGACTCCAAATAAATTAGTAAACGGTGTACTCATAACGGTCTAGAGACTGGTATTACTGTCTAAGACAAAATTTTGGAAAGCAATCTGGATAATTTAAGTAAGGTGTGGCAGATGCCATCAAGCCTGTGATTAAAATTACGAAAACTACCAACCCTTCTGCGAAGAGTTTAGTTATGTTAATAGCTCAAGTTTACTAATATAATTTATTACATAGGTTTATTAACATAACTTTAGTTATGTTAATGTTTCATTATTGTGAGGGAAACATAGAGCTTACCCGCAATGAGATAGTACCTACCAGCAAATGTTAGTCCAAAAGTTTACAGTTTCGTTGTACCCATAGAGAGAGAAGTCCAGAAATGCCAGTGAAGAGCAGTCGCTTATATCAGCTACGTACTTTGCTGGATGAGAATGAGCCATTGTGGCTTCTGTCTCAGTGTAGGTATACCTATAAAAAAAAAGGCCGAGATCTTGCTCTACAGCAAGACCTCGGCCTCCTTAATTCTGGGAGTCTGGTGCCTATTTTACAAACCAGACTGTGTTCCACTCTTTATTCGATTTTAATACATTTGTTTTACAATATTTATTTTTGAGGTACCCTAGGAGTACTTACAATTAACTTTACATATAAATATACTTAATTTCTAATATTAGCTTATCCTAATTCCTAATTTTAACTTAACCTAATTATTTTCTGTCATCGCCGGTAGTTTGTCTTAGTCGAGAGTGTTTTTAAAGTTGTCTTCCATTGATGAATTCTTCCCTTGCCTTAATTGAGAAGGTGTTTGCCGCTTTGTCAAACCAAGTCCAGAGTCGTCTGCTTCTTATTATTTCATGAATTGACTTGTCCTGTACGTACGACATCACTGTTGTCCTATGTCGTATTGTCAGTGGACATTCCCATACTGCATGTTCCGGTGTTTCGGTTGTTCCACATCGGCAGTTTTCTGTATCTTTCAGGTGGAATCTGTGGAGGTAGCTGGAGTATGGGCCATGACCAGTCAGATAATGTATTAGGCCTCTGGATGGTTGTAGGAATTTCATTTTCAGGCGTTCCTCGATATTTGGTAGGATGTCGTACGTACGCCTGCCGGTTGTGCTCACATCCCATTCTTGTTGCCATTCAGCAGTTAGCACTTCCTTAATTTATAGCTCATCGCGCACTACTCCGCCAGCTAATTGTGCTGCCCGAATGTTGTTGTTCTTACGTAGCCAGTAGCATGCAGCTCTCCGGCGAATCTCCAGATCTAGAGGAATTAGCCCTAGCACCACGAAGCAAAGATTGTCAAACGCTTCAAGAAGTGCCTCTTGTAATGCCATATTTGAACTGAGCTATAGCCAAGCCAAATTAAATTGCCTGGCAATTCTGGAACACAATTTTATATAGAAGCATGGACTCAAGGGTTAAAGTGTCACAGCAGTGGATTCCTTTATCCAGAGGGGAAGGGCAGTACATCAGTGGCATATAAGGTAAAGAAATAGCAAAACTGTACATATGATTTCACGTACGGGAACAAATAAGCGGAATAGCCCAGACCCGAGGAAGCAAGTATGTGGCAGAAGACAACCTACCGTGACATAGAAACAACCATCACTTCGTTAGGGAAAGATATTAAGCCGAGGGTCAATCTCAGGAAACCCAGAATTTCGTTGACGAATAACTGCGCAAATTCTGTAACATAGACTACACCTAGAAATTCGTAGAGATGTTGCTGAGATTGCAGCTAAATTCAGACGTCAAGTGACATATTTAAGAGGGCTGAAAATTTACCTGTTAGAGCTCATTAAGTAAATGATCATTAGCCAAGAAGCGTACTCAGTTGCAGTAATACTGCAATGGCTTCCAGTGGATTATACATGCATTTCTCATTTCCCATCTCTCTGACCTTATTCACATTGGCATTTCAGTATAGAGCAGCGGAAAGCCTCCGCGGCACTTGCGATATTAAGATGCCACATTCCCCGCTAACCTAAACATCGTAGTAACCACTGGTGGACGGAGGCGGTGACACTGATGATACATGAGATGAAATTGGAGTACCGGTGAGAAACCAGAGATCCCGAAAAAAAAAACGCCCCAGTGCCTTATTGTCCAGCAGAAATCTCACTTTGCGGTCACCTAGGATCGAAGCCGAGCCTCTTTGGTGACAGCCAAGCGTGTAACCACTCAGCCGACTTGCTTCTTGAATACACTCGGAAGTAGAACGAGACTTGCTTAATGGCCCTTAGGCTGGTAGAGTGCGCCACTGATATCTGCTTACCCTCTTGTTAGTGCTGGCTGACAGCTCTATTAATAATCACTGATTGCCTGGCTGCAGGGCCACTTTCCTCGCCACCTCATGTACGTACCTTCTTCACGCATTATCTTCTTACTGTCTTGTTTCTTAATGACCACCAGTTTGGTAACTTTAAGCCTTTTGAATGAGACATTGCTCTTCTATTTAATGAAACTGTGTTTAGTAACATCAAGGTATTGAGCAACCTGATAAAACACTTGACCGTTCATCAAATAGAAACCAATTCAAATGGCACTTGAAATTTTCAAAATTATACATGAAACACAAGGATAACATAAACCTAGCAAAAATTTAATGAACAGCTAATATACCAAAACTGTATTTCTTCTAAATTTGATTTTCTAGTGACATCATTTACCATTTTCCACCAAAAGATGAACCTTTTTTATACCTTCCAACGTTAAGTCATATCGGACGATGAATGAAAAGGGTGGAATGATGCTGAAATGAGCACAGGGTCCATAGAGCTTAAAGCTACCAGACATTCGTCTCAAGCCTTACCCAGGTAACTCGCCCTGGCCGAGATTCGAACGTGAGGCAGAAGCAGGCACTTCAACTGAAATATGACATTTACGAACCAATACACTCGAGCCTACTATTTACATACACAGAATCTCATCACTATGGTTGCACGCCTCATCATAATATTGCAAATTTGAAATAAAATGTTAATTACAAAGTTTAACTTCTAATATACATCGCTGTTAGTATACAAAAATGGGGCGTTACCAACAGCTTTATAAGTAAGATAATAGCAAAAATGGATGACCATCAGAGTATCAAACGTTGTACCTAATATGAATAACAAGGATCAGGTACTTCCGTTTACCCAAAGACATGTCTAATGAAAATTATGTCTCGTTACGTGATTGGTAAGATAATTGTACACAGATGTACGACTGCTGCAGTGTCCCACCTCCTTCTTTCGAGATTTACCATTATTGTCTTACAATGTCTGTCTCTATAAGCTTCACCAGTTTTTAACTGAGAACTTTCCTCGGGATTTAAATGTATTTTATCACTATTAAGTATATATATATGACTGAAATTTCATGAACATTTTCAGAAGATCACCTTTTCCCGTTTTTAGTCTATAAAATAATGTAAGCCTTCCTGAATACAAAGAATGCTTAGACAGCACCCGCAAGTCATTTTTAAATCCTCTAATCTAGTTTGAAAATTACGCGAATGCTAGTGTTAGATATGAATTCCAATTCTTTATTCTTTTCTCGCTATTGAAAATTTTAGCAGTTTTCATCATTTAAAATGCTCTTTGTGTCACAGTTTTAGCGTTAGACTAATGAAACTTGCTATTCACCTTCATAGAGACACAGTGTATAGAAATTTCCCTGGGTTTTATTGTGAAATGCATTTTAAGTAAACTGTCTTAACTTCAAAACACAAAAAGTTCAAATTTTGGGCAAAAAAGCCACATTCATATCTTTAAAAATTTCTGGAGCCTAAAGTTATTGAGAAACAGAGAAATCTAGGGCAAATTCCAAAAAATGGATGTAATAGGAACCTGTTGTTAAAATATTACACCAAAATCTGAGTTATTTTGTCGCAAGGGACTTTTTGGTGACGAAAGCAACAATAAATAAATTTGAACGTATTTTCCAAACTATCAAAGTGAAATTGACTTACTTTGGGGTGTGTCATATTTACACTAAGTTACATCTGTGATAGAAATATTAAAAAGCTAGTAACGTTATTAGTTCAGGATTTCAAATTTTCAGTCATAGGTATTGTGACTTTGGTGGGTTCGTAGAATTAAAAGGCCGAGTTGTAGAAATTAAAAATCTCCTTTATTTCCGTAGAAACACTCTTATAGATTACAGCAGCATTACGTTACGTACATCATCAGTCTACCAAGGTCGATGATAATAACAGTGACAGCAGATTACATCATTCGCTCTCGTTACAATAACACTTCTAGCTGTCTGGTTTCACAACAACTGTTTCACAACTGACTGGCTGGCTGGTGTGTCACAATCACTTTTATATCTAATTCATAATTCGAGACTCTTCCAGAAGAATAAAGAAACCGAATAATCAAGATATTACCAGAAATTTTCATTTATCTCAGTTTGTTTGTTTCGGTAAGTCTTTTATCTCAAGCGCTATGTTTATCTGCTTTTGCAAGCTCGTTATCTACGTGAAACATATTCGTACCTTTGTGTGCCAAGCCGCCTTATCGCGATCGGGTTCACGACAGTATCTTTAAAAACAGTATTGGATATTCTAATTCTTTTATTCCCCATAAACGTAATGGCGTTATGTGACAACATCTATTCCCAGTGTCATAACTACACGGGATTTTTTCAGTATCAGGAACGTGTCAAATTATTTGCCAGTCTGGTAAGGGTATCTACACAAATTTGTTAAGATATGAGCTTTTATTAAGAGCGCTGTCATCTAACAGCAGTCTCGGCTTCCTAACTTTGCTCTTCACTGGATTCTTACAGGCTGACCAGTTTCTTGTAGAAGGTTTATTTTGGCAATGAAATAAGGTCTCCTGGAAAGAATCCTATTTGTCAAATAACATAGAGAGAATGTTGATGCAGTTACACATTGTTTAGGTTATGTGCTAAAACTACACACTATAACATTATACGGAGTTGCTCTTGTTCTCAGGAGTCACCATCAGCAACACCTATGCAATGGACCATTACACGTCTTTGTACTACTTTCTGAGTTGCTCTATCCCACAGTTTGCTTTGGATAGGAAATATGACGTCACTTGGTAATGTGCACAGTGCTTTAAATGTTTATGTTATTACAGCATGGTTCTAAATGCTTGTTTCTACGATCCTCTTGCGAATATTGCAATAGAGTGATTCTTTCATTGCTGCAGAGTTTCCTGTGTCTTCCAAACAACATAGATATTTGTAGCTTTTTGTATCAACCATCTTCAATGGTGACGTTTTGTGGTGTACGAAAGTATCGAGTTTGAATTCGGCCTTTTCTGTCACGAAATTGTCATAATAATGTTCAGAAAACAAACATATTTCTTTCCTGATAGGATTGCCTTTTCATTGAATGAAACCTTAGTTGAAAATGTTTTGTAGGCACATGTTGAGGTTCACTTCTCATGCTTTCTCTGAGAGTACCAGTGAAGAGCTTATGTGCAAGAGGAACATTGAATAGCAAAAGGGAGATGTATGGTCTCTGTTTGTGTATTCGTTCAAACTGAAAGCTTACAGATATTGAAAGTCGCAGTACTGGTTTAGCCTTACGACAAGTTCATCCACTGTCAAATGATGGCACACAACTTCCATGTGCAAAAGTTGGAAATGCTTCTCAATACTTACAACACATTTCATGTGTTCTTTTCTTCACATGAAGTCCGTAAGACCAGATCATAGAGCCTCTTAGTGCACCCATAATTAAAAGGAACCCTAATACACCAAATATTGGTATTGTAGTTTTCGGGATCCAGTACGTTTTT
>JAUKNK010000200.1:347500-375000 GCA_030765055.1 Mantis religiosa
ATTTTTAGTGTGTGTCTAGATTCATTTATTGCCACAAGGATGAAGACCTCACTTCCATATGGGAACCAAAGTTATTTTCGTTCGTGATGTGCCCTCTGTAAAACAAACTCCAAATGACGTGTCTTTATGTCTTTGTTGCACACACCAACTTGTGCTGATGTTCTTAGACGGAGCTGCACGCCGATTCCTCAACACGGAGGCACACTTCTCTGCACTGCTCCACGGCGCAGACTGACACTCCAACAACTGCCGTCTGAACCTCTTGCACGCGCCAGATTGCTAATTACATTCCATATCTGCATTCCGCCTTCGTAACGTCAGCTGGTGCTGTCCTTGAAAGTCGTATTAAACGCGCAGTATGCACAAATTTACTGAATTCAACAATGGTAGACAGACAACAAACTCAATATTGTGGAAAATATAAATGACTTCAAACAGCTACCAGTAATAAAAGATGTGATCCTGAAGTGTCCAGCCTGCTATGCTGAACCTTCAGATTAGCAATTTCCATATAATCTTTCAAATTCGTGTCTCTTTAGAGATAGATGTCTTTGTCAATTAATATTTATATCCCAGATGCAGCAACGAGTTTAGTGTTTCTTGCAATATTATCCCTCTCAGACAGCGCCGAATATTCCGCAACAACCCTAACAATTCAAAACTTCAAATACACTTTCTGATTTTTATATTATAATTGATTGATTAGTGATCAGTCCCTTTAATACAATAACATTCTTTTAGATTAACGTCCTCCAAGGTAAGTCATTGGAGAAGTATTGAAATGGATAAAACGTCGCTCAAATAAACCCAAGGTCCATTGAGCTTTGAGTTATCCGACAGTCATCTTTGAGGATATGGGAAAACCCTGGAAAGCACCTTATCCAGATAACTCACCCTGACCGAGATTGGAACTCGCGACCTCTCGAACATGAGGCAGACATGTTGCGACCACGTGACAGAGGCGAACCAATACTGTCAATTAAAAACAAGATCGGATTGATTTGTGGAACAGAACTTGTATCTTATAAAGTACTGGGGGACTATGAAAAGGAGGTTGTTGCAAACATAGACGATGTCATATGTGTTGGAGGTTAACAAATGTAACAGCTGCTTTCAGTAAAGTACTTAAACTAAACAGTAAAATAACTTTCATTCAACTGACATATTCCTATACCCTACTGTTGACTTCGAGCCTCTCAATTTCTTACTTTTATATTATTGTTGGTATGCAACACAAACTATCTTCATAAATATTTTATAACATAAATGAAGGCAAAGGAAATAATTTGGTTTTCTCATAATATTTTCAGACACTGGACTATCAGACATTGTACGTTAAGCTCATTTCATAGTGAAGCATTTTCATAAAAGTATGATTCCTGAACTGTAATAATGGATTAGACAATATTATCGGTGCTTTTGTTTGTAAGATGCAGCAAGTTGTTTAGGGCTCGGCAGCAAGCTGGTGTTGTGGTACGATGATGAAATGCAGGCCAGTTAATTCTGTGGAAGCAGGCCATTGAATGGGGGGAGCGCAATAGACAGGATACTGACAATCTGCTTCAGGGCCGTAATCTATTCCCGCCTTACATCACCTTCTGGTTACCTAATTTGCTTTTCTTCATTACAAATACTACAAATGTAAACACACCTGAATGTAGTTATCAAATATGTAACGAATATTTGGCGTGGTTTGTCAGAAAATCTATTTGTGAATATATTTACTTGTCTTTACCCAATTGCATTATAGGCCATTATATATTTCTGTAAATTGCAAACGAAAAATGTGTTAGGTTCTCATCTCTGTTTGTTGTTTTCTTCTACCCTCCTTTGTGCGTATTCCTTTCCCATTTTCTTTCATCTTGCTCAACAGTTTTCCTAAAACGCATTATTTTTATCAAGTTGATTTTGTAATATACTGTGACATTTATTGTACAACTGTTGAGCTATTCTATATTACAGATTCTTAGCCTTTAAGTGAATATTCAAGTTAATTTCTTTTTGTTAAATTTGGCTGGCGGGGGGGGGGGGCTGGCAAATAGAGAACAGTAACCAATGTCTTACCTTGCCAAAGCTTCTCAAGTCACAAGCAAACCTTACATTTACTTCTAACCACTTTCAATATTTCTGGATGTTTCAAATGTATATTCTTTATTACACTTTTAGCAACTGAGTGATAATGTAGCTAATAATGCATCTCTTTTCTTGGTGTCTTCTGATATGAAAATATTTTTCATTTTCACAAAATTTACACTGTACGTATTTGCTATATCTATTAGCTAAAAATTTGTTGATCTATTATCATTATTCACTTTAGTTAAATTGTCATCACTGCCATTACACAATGAAGAAACCAATTTTTTCCTTGAATAACCAATTTTCACTTCAAATTTTTCGCCAATGTTTGAGGCTGGGTTTCACGAAGTCAATATATAGTCACATGTTACCACACTTTATACCATTTTACGGGTTGTAACCTTTTAATTATGAAATCGGGATTACTTAAACTGTTTATACTGGTTCCCATGCCAATTTCTTACAAGAGAGAAGCGAAGCACCAGTCTCGCTGCCGCTGCGCTACTAGCAGTGCAACTAGTCAAAACAGTAAATGCACCCGAAGCCTAGCTACATATTAACTATTGATAATGCTGATCTCACAGAGATATTGTGTATAGCAAAGCCCATTTTCATAACCACTCATTTGACATTTTCAACTTCTATTTGTATTCCTGTCCATATTTCCATCACTGCCACCAGGGTTCCGTTCTTGGTTCTTTTCTACTTTTGATTATGATTAATGATCTTTCCAGTAATTTTTCTGACTCGCCTATATTGTATGCTGATGACACCATGCTTCGAGATAGACATGCTAACTTAAGTGAACTTGACTGTTTGTCCAGCTTACTCCTTAACAGAACTCAACACTGGTTTTCAATTAATGCTTTTTTCCTGAATCAAAACAAAACTCAATTTATGTCCCTTGGATTAAGATAAATGTCTAACAGCACTTCTCAGTGTGCTAGTTTACTAGGTTTAAAGCTCGATGGAAAAACCATGTTTCTGTAGTATGTAATAAGATTACTCGCACTATATTTTTACTTTGTAAACTAAGATCTGCTCTTCCACTTGATGGTTTGAAAAATATTTATTTTAGTCTTGTTCACTCTCATATATCATATGGTATACGCTTATGGGGACACTCCCCTCACATTAAGGATATTTTAATTTTTCAAAAAAGGGCATTAAGAATTATGTTGAATAACTGTTCAACCGAGCCATGTAAACCATTGTTTGTTCAACCAAAAATTTTAACTGTTGTTAATCTATATATCTGTTCTGTCTTGCTGTATATACATTAAAACAGATATTAGTACAAACTGAGATCTGATGTTCACAGTATTCACACAAGAAACCAATTTAAATTACACATTCCTAGTTGCAGGTTACACTCGACAGCCAGTACTTGTTTATATAATGGTGTTAATTTCTATAACAAACTTTGTTCCAATGAAATCAATGTACCTTTTGATCTTCTAAAATTACCACATTCTTTGATAAACATACAATTTTCGTAATTCTTTTAGTTTACACTCTCTTTACACACCATAAACCTGTGTGCCTTACCATAAACTCGTCCGCATTCATTATGCATACCAGGTATCTCTAGGTCAGAATTAATGTGTTTCGTTGCCCTTATCTAGTACTTATTCCTATAGGTATGTATAAATAACATAAATAGATTGGAAGTGAATTTGCACACTTGTATACTTGTATTGCCATAAATAGACAAAATAGACAAGTTACCAAGAACTGATGTAGTATTTACTCTTATCACATGTTGTCCAATCTGGGAGTTGCACACTTACTATTTATAAAAACAGCGAGTCCTTCGTTCTTTTGTTATAATCAATGTTTGCTTACTAAAGTGCACTTCTAAAATATTGTGCACACTTACAAAAACATTGGAGATGTGCTATTGTAGCCTATGTTACTGATAAAAGTCCTATTTGCCCAACATGCATTTCTACGAATATGCTTAATGTCATTCTGTCAAAAAGCTGAATTGAGTAGAGAAATCTAATTACTAGAACATTAATGAAGAGGCTGGTAAAAAGAAAATGGGGACCGCAGGGTAACTACAGTGAAGGCTGGGGTGGTGGTGTGATCTGTGGAGATAATACTCCGTGTGATAGGATCAGGAGCTTGAAATTAGCTGATGTCCTCATTTTGTTCTCTCTCGCAAGCCTTTGCTTTTGTTATCACCTCCCTTTATAAGAATCCTCTTGATCAATTTAAGCCTATTTGTGGAAGAAGAGGGGAAACGTGCTCGCCCAACGCCACCCATTGCGCATCCACTCTGGTCATTTCTGTCTCTGAGCTCTTTATCCCCTAACCTAGGGTGTTCTTTGTAGATAGGCTGCTTACGCCCAACACCACCACCACCACCACCACCACCACCACCACCACCACCACCACCACCACCACCACCACCACCACCACCACCACCACCACCACCACCACCACCACCACCACCACCAGCACCACCACTACCACCACCACCACCACCACCACCATCATCATCATCATCATAATCATCATCACCATCATCATCCGTAGATGGTAAAGTGTCTACCTCACGTTCAGGAGGTCCCGATTTCCAATCTCGGTCAGGGTGAGCTACCTGAATAGGGTTTTTCCCTGGGGTTTCCGTTATCCTTAACGGAACTCTAAGCTCCATGGATTTCGGACATATTTGAGCACCATTTCACCACTTTCATTCATCGTCCGATATGACTTAACGTTGGAGGACGTAAATTGCAAAAGAACAAAAAATCATCTTCCCCATCATCATCATCATCATCATCATCATCATCATCATCATCATCATCAGAATCACAATCATCGTAAGAATCGACACCATTATCCCCAATACCATCATCAGAATCACCATCAACCCCATCACTATCATCATCACCATCATCATCATCAGAATAAAAAGCATCGTCAGAATGACCACCATCATCCCCAATATTATTATTATTATTATTATTATTATTATTATTATTATTATTATTATTATTATTATTATTATTATTATTATTATTATTATTATTATTATTATTATTATTATTATTATTATTATTATTATTATTATTATTATTATTATTATTATTATTATTATTATTATTATTATTATTATTATTATTATTATTATTATTATTATTATTATTATTATTATTATTATTATTATTATTATTATTATTATTATTATTATTATTATTATTATTATTATTATTATTATTATTATTATTATTATTATTATTATTATTATTATTATTATTATTATTATTATTATTATTATTATTATTATTATTATTATTATTATTATTATTATTATTATTATTATTATTATTATTATTATTATTATTATTATTATTATTATTATTATTATTATTATTATTATTATTATTATTATTATTATTATTATTATTATTATTATTATTATTATTATTATTATTATTATTATTATTATTATTATTATTATTATTATTATTATTATTATTATTATTATTATTATTATTATTATTATTATTATTATTATTATTATTATTATTATTATTATTATTATTATTATTATTATTATTATTATTATTATTATTATTATTATTATTATTATTATTATTATTATTATTATTATTATTATTATTATTATTATTATTATTATTATTATTATTATTATTATTATTATTATTATTATTATTATTATTATTATTATTATTATTATTGTTATTATTATTATTATTGTTATTATTGTTATTATTGTTATTATTGTTATTATTGTTATTATTGTTATTATTGTTATTATTCTTATTATTGTTATTATTCTTATTATTGTTATTATTCTTATTATTGTTATTATTATTATTGTTATTATTCTTATTATTGTTATTATTATTACTATTGTTATTATTATTACTATTATTATTATTATTATTATTATTATTATTATTATTATTATTATTATTATTATTATTATTATTATTATTATTATTATTATTATTATTATTATTATTATTACTATTATTATTATTATTATTATTATTATTATTATTATTATTATTATTATTATTATTATTATTATTATTATTATTATTATTATTATTATTATTATTATTATTATTATTATTATTATTATTATTATTATTATTATTATTATTATTATTATTATTATTATTATTATTATTATTATTATTATTATTATTATTATTATTATTATTATTATTATTATTATTATTATTATTATTATTATTATTATTATTATTATTATTATTATTATTATTATTATTATTATTATTATTATTATTAAGGTTGAGGTTTTGGGTTCAAGGCCCTAACGAGTGAACGAGTGATCCTCACTGGATCACTTCACAATGCATTTACGTCAGCTTTGACACACAACTACATTACAACAGAAACTCTTGTTGACAGAATTTTAAATTTTAAGTAATGACTATCAAAATATAACCCAAATATATCTTTTTTCTTTGTGCACTACTGAAACTTTAACAGTATGCAAGAAAAACATTTAATGTGTGTCTAAATTTTATCTGTAGAATCATTCTCATCTCTCAGATAATGAGAATGAGTTCATCGTAATTTTCCTGTCGTAAAGGAGCCGTTCAGGTCCTTGGGGTTCGACCAACGCGCGGTATTTCATGAGTTACCAGAGCTCACCTTTACGCTCTCTAAGGAAGGCAGGTGCAGGAGTCAGTGTTGTTTCTTCCTCTTCAAAGTTTGCGTTGCGTTCGTTATCCGTTTTGTCCCAATTACTCACACTAGTCTGTCCACCTATACCTCGGACGTTAGGTACGTATTATCTCTAATGATTTGTATCCCGTAAATTTTTTTGAAGTTTCCTGATTCGTTCTTTTAACGATGATGTTTCCTGATTCTTTGTGTAGGGCAGGCAGGAAGATAGGTAGGTATATAGACAAAAATTTCGTTAGCCAGATAGGTATTTTGGTAGCCAAGTAGGAACAAAACCAACAGTGGGTAGTTCGTAGTTGAAAAGCCAGGCAGAACGTATGATTGGTAGGTAGGGTAGGTGGATATATCAGTAGCCAGTTACGTAGGTTGGTAGATCCGTAGCCAAATACTTCAGGAGGCCGTCACCTATGTCGGTAGGCAGGTAGGCATGTCGATCTGTAGGATGCTGGTTAATTTGTTAGTTGAATAGCCAGGCAGAGTGTTTAATTGGTAGGTATGTCGGTAGGTCGGTAGGTAAGTGAATAAAACAGTAGCCAGATACGTAGGTTGGTAGATCCGTAGCCAAGTACTTCAGGAGGTCACCACCTATGTGGGTAGGCAGGTAGGCTTGTAGATCTGTAGGATGCTGGATAATTTGGTAGTTGAATAGTCAGGCAGAGTGTTTGATTGGAAGGTATGTCGGTAGGTCGGTAGGTAAGTGAATAAAACAGTAGCCAGTTACGTAGGGTGGTAGATCCGTAGTCAAATACTTCAGGAGGTCGCCACCTATGTGGGTAGGCAGGTAGGCTTGTAAATCTGTAGGATGCTGGTTAATTTGGTAGTTGAATAATCAGGCAGAGTGTTTGATTTGCAGGTAGGTAGGTATGTAAGTAGGTCGATAGGTCGGTAGTTAGTTACGCAAGTTGGTAGGTATATGGATGAAGCATGTCCAATAGAATGTCGGTTGTTTTGTAGTTGGTAGCCAGGAAGATATATGGATGTTAGCTGATTAGTCAGGTGGACAGGTAAGTGGATAGGCTGTTAGTTAAATAGACAGTTAGCGTGATTATATATATATATATATATATATATATATTAGTTGTTACGTAGGTAGGCAGTTTGGTATAGGTTGGGCGTTCGTTCTAGCGGAAATCGAGTGAGCTGTCCTAAGATCAGCAATTAGTTTATGTTACAGCTCTTCTTTCCACTGTTCTGTTCGTGTATACATTTGACGGCAAAAGTTTCGTGCGGTACGGAAATATACATGTTAGCCAGTGCTAGTTAGTTACTAACGTGACATGTCACCTATAGTTTCAAATATAAGAGGAAAAACTCTACATAGTCAAGGTCGCGAGATGATTACTAATATTTATGAGTATATTAAGAAAGAAGCCAAGCTGCTCAGAAGAATGTATCACATCTCACTGCAGACTGTACCTCTCTCTCGATACCAGCGTGACTCGCAATCAACCTTTCATATAACATTTTCAATCGTCAAGAAGCGATGCGCGATTAATAGGTAGGTCGTAACTGAGCGGGTAGTCAGGTGCGAAATGGATGGGTATCTAGATTATTAATGGAGAGTTAGTCAGGTAAGTGGTTTTATAGTAAGAGGGCATTTAGGTATTTGGGTTCGAAGGTAGACAAGTAGAGAATGGGCCAATGGGAAGGTGGCAGAGTAAGTGGATAGGTTTCTAGGCAGCAAGATAGGTGGATGACGTAGTAGATAGAAGGGGAATGTGTGATTCGGTAAATAGGTAGATAGGTGGGTGGACATGTGTTTATGTAAATAATGGACGAATTGGGAGGTAAATAGCAGGTGAATGAACGGGTGGGTGGCAGTGAGCCGTTAGGTAGATGGGTAGCCAGATATGTGTGTGATTCGGTAGATAGGGAGGCAAAACGTTGTTTGCTGAAAGAGTAGATGTGTAGTTGCATAATTAGGTGGGTGCTTGGGTAGATGGGAGGTGGCCTGCCCGGTGGCTGGCAGGGTGGGCGTTAGATGTTCAGTTGGGTAAGCAGGTAGTTGCGTAGGTGGATAGGTTAGGGCGTAGAACGGTAAGTGGGTCCCAGGGTAGGTGTTTAGGTGTTTAGTTGGGTAAGTAGGTAGCTGCGTAGATGTATAGGTAGGGCATAGAACGGTGAGTCCCAGGGTAGGTGTTTAGATAGGTAAGTAGGTAGTTACGTAAGTCGATAGGTAGGGCATAGAACGGTAAGTGAGTCCCAGGGTAGGAGTTAAGGTGTTTAGTTGGGTAAGTAGGTAGTTACGTTGGTGGATAGGTAGGCCATAGAAGGTTGAGTGAGTCCCAGGGTAGGTGTTTAAAACTTTAGTTAGGTAAGCAGGTAGTTACGTAGGTGCATAAGTAGGGCATAGAACGTTGAGTCCAAGCGTAGGTGTTTCAGTGCTTGGTTGGGTAAGTAGGTAGTTACGTAGGTGGATAGGTAGGCCATAGAACGTTGAGTCCCTGGGTAGGTGTTTAGGTGTTTAGTTGGGTAAGTAGGTAGTTGCGTAGGTGGATAGGTAGGGCATAGAACGGTGAGTGAGTCCCAGGGTAGGTGTTTTGGTTTTACTTGTGTACGTAGGTAGTTACTTGGGTGGATAGGTAGGGCATAGAACGGTATGTGAGTCCCGGGGTAGGTGTATAGGTGTTTAGTTGTCTAAGTAGAGAGTTACGTAGGTGGATATGCAGGGAATAGAACGGTAAGTCCCAGGGTAGGCGTATAGGTGTTAGTTAGGTAAGTAGGTACTCACGTAGGTGGATGGCTAGGGCATAGAACGGTGAGTCCCAGGGTAGGTGCTTAGGTATTTAGTTGTGTAAGTAGGTAGTTACGTAGGTGGATATGTAGGGCGTAGAAGGGCCAGTCCCAGGGTAGGTGTTTGGTTAGGTAAGTAGGTAGTTACGTAATTAGATAGGTAGGGCATAGAACGGTGAATCCCAAGGTAGGTGTTTAGGTGTGTAGTTGGGTAAGTAGCTACTTACGTAGGTGGATAGGTAGGGCATATAACGGTGAGTCCCAGGGTAGGTGTTTAGATGTGTAAGTAGGTAGTTACGCAGGTGAATAGGAAGGGCATAGAGCGGGGAGTGAGTCCCAGGGTAGGTGTTTAGTTGTTTAGATGTGTAAGTAGGTAGTTGCGTAGGTGGAGAGGTAGGGCATAGAACGGTAGGTTAGTCCCAGGATAGGCGTTTAGGTGTTTAGTTGGGTAAGTATGTAGTTACGTAGGTGGATAGGTAGGACGTAGAATTGTAATGGATTCCCGGGGTAGGTGTTTAGGTGTTTAGTTGTGAAAGTAGGTAGTTACGCAGGTGGATAGATAGGGCATAGAACGGTCATTGAGTAGCAGGGTAGGTGTTAGGTGTTTAGCTAGGTAAGTAGGTAGTTACGTAGGTGGATCGGTAGGGCATAGAACGGTGAGTGGTTGGGTGTTAAGTTGGGTAAGTAGATTGTTGCGTAGGTGATAGGAAGGGAATACAACGGTAAGTGAGTCCCAGGGTAGGTGTTTTGGTGTTTAGTTGGGTAAGTAGGTAGGTACCCAGGTGGATAGGTAGGGCATAGAACGGTGAGCCTCAGGGTAGGTGTTTAGGAATTTTGTGGTGTAAGAGGTAGTTACGTAGGTGGAATGGTAGGGCATAGAACGGTGAGTCCCGGGGTAGCTGTTTAGGTGTTTAGCTGGGTAAGTAGATAGTCACGTAGGTGGATAGGTAGGGCATAGAACGGTGAGTCCCGGGGTAGCTGTTTAGGTGATTAGCTGGGTAAGTAGGTAGTTACGTAGGTGGAATGGTAGGGCATAGAACGGTGAGTCCCGGGGTAGCTGTTTAGGTGTTTAGCTGGGTAAGTAGATAGTCACGTAGGTGGATAGGTAGGGCATAGAACGGTGAGTACCAGGGTAGGTGTTTAGGTATGTATTTGTTAAGGTAAGTAGCTACGCAGGTGGATATGTAGGGAATAGACCGGTAAGTCCGAGGGTAGGTGTTTAGTTGTTTAGTTAGGTAAGTAGGTACTCCCGTAGGTAATTAGCTAGGGCCGCGAACGGTGAGTCCCAGGGTAGGTGCTTACGTATTTAGTTGTGTAAGTGGGTACTTTCGTAGGTGGATATGTAGGGCATAGAAGGGTGAATCCCACGGTAGGTGTTTAGGTGTTTAGTTAGTTAAGTAGATAGTTGCGTAATGGGATAGGTAGGGCATAGAACGGTGAGTCCCAGGATGGGTGTTTAGGTGTTTAGCTGTGTAAGTAGTTAGATACCTAGGTGGATAGGTAGGGCCTAAAACGGTAAGTGAGTCCCACGGTTGGAGTTTAGGTGTTTAGTTGGGTAAGTACCTACTTACGTAGGTGGATAGGTAGGATATCGAACGGCAAATGAGTCCCAGGGTAGGTGTTTAGGTATTTAGTTGTGTAAGTACGTAGTTACGCAGGTGGATAAGTGGGGCATAGAACGGTGAGTCCCAGAGTAGGTGTTAGGTGTTTAGTTAGTTAAGTAGGTAGTAACGCAGGTGGATAAGTAGGGCATAGAACGGTAAGTGAGTCCCAGGGTGAGTGGTAATGTATTTAGTTGGGTAAGTAGGTAGTGACGTAGGTGGATAGGTAGGGAATAGAACGGTGAGTCCCAGGGTAGGAGTGTAGGTGCTTAGTTGGGTAAGTAGGTAGTTACGGTGGTGGATAGGTAGGGCATAGAACGGTGAGTCCCAGGGTAGGTGTTTAAGTGTTTAGTAGGGTAAGTAGGTAGTCACGTAGGTGGATAGGTAATGCATAGATCGGTGTGCACCAGGGTAGGTGTATAGGTGTTTAGTTGGGTAAGTAGGTAGTCACGTAGGTGGATAGGTAATGCATAGAACGGAGAGTACCAGGGTAGGTGTTTATGTATTTAGTTGTGTAAGTGGGTACTTACGTAGGTGGATATGTAGGGCATAGAACGGTGAGTCCCAGGATGGGTGTTTAGGTGTTTAGCTGTGTAAGTAGTTAGCTACCTAGGTGGATAGGTAGGGCCTAAAACGGTAAGTGAGTCCCACGGTTGGAGTTTAGGTGTTTAGTTGGGTAAGTACCTACTTACGTAGGTGGACAGGTAGGATATCGAACGGCAAATGAGTCCCAGGGTAGGTGTTTAGGTATTTAGTTGTGTAAGTACGTAGTTACGCAGGTGGATAAGTGGGGCATAGAACGGTGAGTCCCAGAGTAGGTGTTAGGTGTTTAGTTAGTTAAGTAGGTAGTAACGCAGGTGGATAAGTAGGGCATAGAACGGTAAGTGAGTCCCAGGGTGAGTGGTAATGTATTTAGTTGGGTAAGTAGGTAGTGACGTAGGTGGATAGGTAGGGAATAGAACGGTGAGTCCCAGGGTAGGAGTGTAGGAGCTTAGTTGGGTAAGTAGGTAGTTACGGTGGTGGATAGGTAGGGCATAGAACGGTGAGTCCCAGGGTAGGTGTTTAAGTGTTTAGTAGGGTAAGTAGGTAGTCACGTAGGTGGATAGGTAATGCATAGATCGGTGTGCACCAGGGTAGGTGTATAGGTGTTTAGTTGGGTAAGTAGGTAGTCACGTAGGTGGATAGGTAATGCATAGAACGGAGAGTACCAGGGTAGGTGTTTATGTATTTAGTTGTGTAAATAGGTAGTAACGGAGGTGGATATGTAGGGAATAGAACGGTAATTCCCAGGGTAGGTGTTTAGTTGTTTGGTTAGGTAAGTTGGTGCTCACGTCGGTGGATAGTTAGGGCCGATAACGGTGAGTCCCAGGGTAGGTGCTTAGGTATTTATTTGTGTAAGCAGGTAGTTACGTAGGTGGATATGTAGGGCATAGAGGGGTGAGTCGCAGGGTAGGTGTTTAGGTGTTTAGTTAGGTAAGTAGTTAGTTACGTAATTGGATAGGTATGGCACAGAACGGTGAGTCCCAGGGTAGGTGTTTAGGTGTTTAGCTGTGTAAGTAGTTAGATACGCAGGTGGATAGGTAGGGCATAGAACGGTGAGTCCCAGTGTAGGTGTTTAGGTGTTTAGATGGGTAAGTACCTACTTACGTAGGTGGATAGGTAGGACATAGGGCGGTGAGTGAGTCCCAGGGTAGGTGTTTTTGTGTTTAGTTGGGTCGTAGTTGGTTACGTAGGTGGATAGATAGGGCATAGAACGGTAAGTGAGTCCCAGGGTTGGAGTTTAGGTGTTTAGTTGGGTAAGTACCTACTTACGTAGGTGGATAGGTAGGACATAGAACAGTAAGTGAGTCCCAGGGTAGGTGTTTAGGTTTTTAGTTGGGTAAGTACCTACTTACGTAGGTGGATAGGTAGGACATAGAACGGTAAGTGAGTCCCAGGGTAGGTGTTTAAGTGTTTAGTTGTGTAAGTATGTAGTTACGTAGGTGGATAGGTAGAGCGTAGAATGGTAAGTGAGTCCCGGGGTAGGTGTTTAGCTATTTAGTTGTGTAAGTAGGTAGTAACGCAGGTGGATAAGTAGGGCAGAGAACGGTAAGTGAGTCCCAGGGTGAGTGGTTATGTATTTAGTTGGGTAAGTAGGTAGTTACGTAGGT
Organism: Mantis religiosa; assembly: GCA_030765055.1. Taxonomy (NCBI): domain Eukaryota; kingdom Metazoa; phylum Arthropoda; class Insecta; order Mantodea; family Mantidae; genus Mantis; species Mantis religiosa. Next base: position 360,753 of record JAUKNK010000200.1, read on the forward strand.
GGATACGTAGGGAATGGAACGGTAAGTGAGTCCCAGGTTAGGAGTTTAGGTGCTTAGTTGGGTAAGTAGGTAGTTACGTTGGTGGATCGGTAGGGCATAGAACGGTGAGTGAGTCCCAGCGTAGGTGTTTAGATCTTTAGTTAGGTAAGTAGGAAGCTACGTAGGTGGATGGGTAGGCATAGAACGGTGAGTCCCAGGGTACGTGTTTAGGTGTTAAGCTGGGTAAGTAGATAGTTATGTAGGAGGATAGGTAGGGCGTAGAACGGTAAGTCCCAGGGTAGGTGATTAGATATTTAGTTAGGTAAGTAGGTAGTTACGTCGGTGGATATGTATGGCATAGAACGGAGAGACCCAGGGTAGGTGTTTAACTATACAGTTGTGTAAGTAGGTAATTAGGTAGGTGGATATTTAGGGCGTGGAACGTGAGTCCCAGGGTAGGAGTATATGTGTTTAGTTGGGTAAGTAGGTAGTCACGTAGGTGGATAGGTAATGCATAGAACGGTGAGTACCAGGGTAGGTGTTTAGGTATTTATTTGTGTAAGCCGGTAGTTACGTAGGTGGATATGTAGGGCTTAGAGGGGTGAGTCGCAGGGTAGGTGTTTAGGTGTTTAGTTAGGTAAGTAGGTAGTTACGTATTTGGGTAGGTTGGGCATTGAACGGTGAGTCCCAGGGAAGGTGTTTAGTTGTTTAGGTGTTTAGCTGTGTAAGTAGTCAGCTACGTAGGTCGATAGGTAGGGCATAGAAACGTGAGTCCCAGTGTAGGTGTTTAGGTTTTAAGATGGGTAAGTACCTACTTACGTAGGTGGATAGGTAGGACATAGAATGGTAAGTGAGTCCCACGATAGCTGTTTAAGTGTTTCGCTGGGTAAGTAGGTAGTTACGTAGGTGGATATATAGGGCATAAAACGGTAAGTGAGTCCCAGGGTAGGTGTTCAGGTGTTTAGCTGGGTAATGAGGTGGTTACGTTAGTTAATAGGTAGGGCATAAAACGCTAAGTGAGTTTCAGGGTGGGTTTTAAGTGTTTCGTTGTGTAAGTAGGTAGTTACGTAGGCGGATACGTAGGGCATAATACGGTGAGTCCCAGGGTAGGTGTTTAAGTGTTTCGTTTTGTAAGTAGGTAGTCATGCAGATGGATAGGTAGGGTCTAGGAGGGAAAGTGGGACCCAGGGTAGGCGGTTAAGTGCTTGGTTGTGTAAGTAGGTAGGTACGTAGGTGGATAGGTAGGGCATAGAACGGTAAGTGAGTCCCAGGGTAGGTGTTCAGGTGTTTAGCTGTGTAAGTAGGTTCTTACGTAGGTGGATAGGTAGGGCATATATCGGAGAGTCCCAGCCTAGATGTTAAGGTGTTTAGTTGTGTAAGTGGGTAGTTACGTAGGTGGATAGGTGGGGCATAGATCGGTGAGTGGGTCCCAGGGTAGGTGTTTGGGTGTTTAGTTTTGTAAGTAGGTTCGTACTTAGGTGGATTGGTATGGCATAGAACGGTGAGTCCCAGAGTGGGTGTTTAGCTGTTTTGTTGTGTAAGTGGGTAGTTACGTAGATGGATAGGTAGGGCATAGAACGGTGAGTGGGTCCCAGGGTAGGTGTTAAGGTGTTTTGTTGGGTGAGTAGGTAGTTACGTAGGTGCATAGGTAGCGCATAGAATGGTAAGTGAGTCCCAGGTTAGGTGTTTAGGTGTTTAGTTGGGTAAGTAGGTAGCTAAGTTGGTGGATAGGTTTGGGCATAAAACGGTAAGTGAGTCTCAGTGTGAGTGGCTAGGTGTTTAGTTGGGTAAGTAGGTAGTTACGCAGGTTGATATGTAGGGCATACAACAGTAATTGAGTCCCAAGGTTGAAGATTAGGTGTTTAGTTGGGTATGTACCTACTTACGTAGGTGGATAGGTACGACATAGAACGGTAAGTGAGTCCCAGGATAGGTATTTAGGTGTTTAGTTGGGTAAGTATGTAGTTACGTAGGTGGATAGGTAGGGCGTAGAATGGTAAGTGAGTCCCGGGGTAGGTGTTTAGGTGTTTAGTTGTGTAGGTAGGTAGTTACGTAGGTGGATAGGTAGGGCATAGAACGGTAAGTGAGTCCCAGGGTAGGTGTTAGGTGTTTAGCTAGATAAGTAGGTAGTTACGTAGGTGGATAGGTAGGGCATAGAACGGTGAGGCCCAGGGTTGTTGTTTAGGTGTTTAGTTGGGTAAGTAGGTAGATACGCAGGTGGATAGTTATGGCATAGAATGGTGAGTCCCAGTGTAGTTGTTTAGCTCTGGAAGGAGGTACTTACGTAGGTGGATAGGTACGGCATAGAACGGTAAGTGAGTCCCAGGGTAGGTGTTTATTAGTTTAGGTGGGTAAGTAGGTGGAGAGGTAGGGCATAGAACGGTAGGTGAGTCCCAGGGTAGGTGTTTAAATGTTCAGTTGTGTAACTAGGTAGTTACGCAGGTGGATAGTTAGGGCATAGAATGGTGAGTGCCAGTGTAGTTGTTTAGCTCTGTAAGTAGGTACTTACGTAGGTTGGTAGGTGGGGCATAGAACGGTGATTGAGTCCCAGGGTAGGTGTTTAGGTGTTTAGTTGTGTAAGTAGGTAGTTACGCAGTTGGAGAGGTAGGGCATAGAACGTTGAGTCCCAGGGTAGGTGTTTAGTTGGGTAAGTAAGTAGTTACGGAGGTGGATAGGTAGGGCAGAGAACGGTGAGTCCCAGGGTAGGTGTTTAGGTGTTTAGTTAGATTAGTGGGTAGTTACGTAAGTGGATATGTAAGTCATATAACGGTCAGTGAGTCCCAGGGTAGGAGTTTAGGTGTTTAGTAGGGTAAGTAGGTAGTTAGGTTGGTGGATAAGTAGGGCATAGAACGGTAAGTGAGTCCCAGCGTAGGTGTTTAGGAGTTTAGTGGGGTAAGAAGGCAGATGCGTAGGTGGATAGGTAGGGCATAGAACGGTGAGTGAGTCCCAGGGTAGGTGTTTAGGTCTTTAGTCAGGTAAGTAGGTAGTTAAGTAGGTGCTAATGTAGGGCATAGAACGTTGCGTCCCAGGGTAGGTGTTTAGGTGCTTAGTTGGTTAAGTAGGTAGTTACGTAGGTGGATAGGTAGGATAGGGAACGTAGAGTCCCATTGTATTTGTTTAGGTGTTTAGTTGGGTAAGTAGGTAGCTATGTCGGTGGATATGTAGGGCATAGATCGGTGAGTCCCAGGGTGAATGGTTAGGTGTTAAGTTGGGCAACTAGGTAGTTGCGTAGGTGGATAGGTAGGGCGTAGAACGGTAAGTGGGTCCCAGGGTGAGTGGTTAGTTTGTTTAGTTGTGTAAGTAGGTAGTTCCTTAGGTGGATAGGTAGGTCATAGAACGGTAAGTGAGTCCCAGGGTGAGTGGTTAGGTATTTATTTGGGTATGTTGGTAGCTACGTAGGTGGATAGATAGGGCATAGAACGGTAAGTGAGTCCCAGGTTGAATGGTTAGGTATTTAGCTGGGTAGGTAGGTAGTCACGTAGGTGAATATGTAGGGAATAGAACGGTAAGTGAGTCCCAGGGTAGGTGTTTAGATGTTTAGTTGTGTAAGTAGGTAGTTACGCAGGTGGATAGGTAGGGCATAGAACGGTGATTGAGACCCAGGGTAGGTGCTAGGTGTTTATTTATTTATGTAGGTAGTTACGTAATTGGTTTGGTAGGGCAGAGAACGGTTGAGTTCAGGGTGGGTGTTTAGTTGTTTAGCTGTGTAAGTAGTTAGCTACGTAGGTGGATAGGTAGCGCATAGAATGGTGAGTGAGTCCCAGGGTAGGTGTTTAGGTGTTTAGTTGGGTAAGTACCTACTTACGTGGTTTGATAGGTAGGACATAGAACGGGTAGTGAGTCCCACGGTAAGTGTTTAGATGGGAAAGTATGTAGTAACGTAGGTGGATATGTAGGGCATAAAACAGTGAATGAGTCCCAGGGTAGGTGTTAGGTGTTTAGGTAGGTATGTAGGTAGTAACGCAGGTGGATAGGTAGGGCATAGGACGGTAAGTGAGTCCCAGGGTAGGTGTTTAGGTGTTTAGTTAGGGAAGTAGGTAGTTACGTCAGTGGATAAGTATGGCATAGATTGGGGAGTCCCAGGATAGGTGTTGGGCTATATAGTTCTGTATGTAGGTAGTTACGTAGGTGGATATGTAGGGCGTAGAACGGTAGGTCCCCTTTTAGGTGTATAGGTATTTAGTTGGATAAGTAGGTAGTCACGTAGGTGGATAGGTAGGGCATAGAACGGTGAGTACCGGGGTAGGTTTTTAGGTATTTATTTGTGTAAGTAGGTAGTTACGCAGGTGGATATTTAGGAATAGAACGGTAAGTCCCAGGGTAGGTGTTTAGGATTTTAGTTAGGTAAGTAGGTACTCACGTAGGTGGATAGGTAGGGCTTAGATCGGTGAGTCCCAGGGTAGGTGCTTGGGTACTTAGTTGTGTGAGTAGGTAGTTACATAGGTGGATATGTAGGGCATAGAACGGTGAGTGAGTCCCAGGGTAGGTGTTTAGGTTTTACTTGTGTACGTAGGTAGTTACGTCTGTGGATAGGTAGGGCATAGAACGTCATGTGAGTCCCAGGGTAGGTGTATAGGTCTTTCGTTGTGTAAGTAGAAAGTTACTAAGGTGGATAGGTAGGACATAGAACCGTAAGTGAGGCCCAGGGTAGGTGTTTAGGTGCTTAGTTGGTTAGGTAGGTAGTTATGTCGGAGGATGTGTAGGGCATAGAACGGTTTGTCCCAGGGTGAGTGTTTGGGTGTTAAGCTGGTTAAGTAGGTAGTTGCGTAGGTGGATAGGTAGGGAATGGAACGGTAAGTGAGTCCCAGGGTAGGTGTTTAAGTGTTTAGTTGGGTAAGTAGGTAGTTACCCAGGTGGATAGGTAGGGCACAGAACGATGAGTCCCAGGGTAGGTGTTTAGGAATTTTGTAGTGTAAGTAGGTAGTTACGTAGGTGGATCGGTAGGGCATAGAACGGTGAGTCCCTGGGTAGGTGCTTTGGTGTTAAGTTGTGCAAGTAGGTAGTTGCGTCGGTGGATGGGTAGGTTATAGAACGGTGAGTCCCAGCGTAGGTGTGTAGTTGTTAAGCTGGGTAAGTAGATAATTACGTAGGTGGATAGGTAGGGCATAGAACGGAAAGTCCCAGGGTAGGTGTTTAGGTGGTTAGTTAGGTAAGTAGGTAGTTACATCGGTGGATATGTATGGCATAGAACGGAGAGTCTCAGGGTAGGTGTTTAACTATATAGTTGTGTAAGTAGGTAGTTACGTAGGTGGATATGTAGGGCGTAGAACGGTGAGTCCCAGAGTAGGTGTATATGTGTTTAGTTGGGTAACTAGGTAGTCACGTAGGTAGATCGGTAGGGCATAGAGCGGTGAGTACTAGGGTAGGTGTTTAGGTATTTAGTTGTGTAAGTAAGTAGCTACGCAGGACCATATGTAGGGAATAGAACGGTAAGTCCCAGGATAGGTGTTTAGGGGTTTAGTTGGGTAACTAAGTACTCACGTAAGTGGATAGGTAGGGGAGAAAACGGTGAGTCCCAGGGAAGGTGCTTAGTTATTAAGTTGCGTAAGTAGGTAGTTACGTAGGTGGATATGTAGGGCACAGAAGGGTGAGTCCCAAAGTAGGTGTTTAGGTTTTAATTAGTTAAGTAGGTATTTACGTAATTGGATAGGTAGGGCATAGAACGGTGAGTCCCAGGGTAGGTGCTTAGGTGTTTAGTTGTGTAAGTAGTTAGCTACGTAGGTGGATAGGTAGGGCATAGAACGGTGAGTCCCAGTGTAGGTGTTTAGGTGTTTAGTTGGGTAAGTACGTCCTTACGTAGGTGGATAGGTAGGACATAGAACGGTAAGTGAGTCCCAGGATAGGTATTTAGGTGTTTAGTTGGGTAAGTATGTAGTTACGTAGGAGGATAGGTAGGGCGTAGAATGGTAAGTGAGTCCCGGGGTAGGTGTTTAGGTATGTAGATGTGTAAGTAGGTAGTTACGCAGGTGGATAGGTAGGGCATAGAACGGTGATTGAGACCCAGGGTACGCGCTAGGTGTTTATTTAGTTATGTAGGTAGTTACCTAATTGGTTTGGTAGGGCATAGAACGGTTGAGTCCCAGGGTGGGTGTTTAGGTGTTTAGCTGTGTAAGTAGTTAGCTACGTAGGTGGATAGAGAGGGCATAGAACGGTGAGTTCCAGTGTAGGTGTATAGGTGTTTAGTTGGTAACTACCTAGTTACGAAGGTGGATAGGTAGGACATAGAACGGTAAGTGAGTCCACGGGGTAGGCGTTTATGTGTTTTGTTGGCTAAGTATGTAGTAACGTAGGTGGATATGTAGGGCGTAGAATGGTATGTGAATCCCGGGGTAGGTGTTTAGGTATTTAGTTGTGTAAGTAGGTAGTTACGCCGGTGGATAGGTAGGGCATAGAACGGTAAGTGAGTCCCCGGGGTAGGCGTTTAGGTGTTTTGTTGGGTAAGGATGTAGTAACGTAGGTGGATATGTAGGGCGTAGAATGGTATGTGAATCCATGGGTCGGTGTTTAGGTATTTAGTTGTGAAAGTAGGTAGTTACGCCGGTGGATAGGTAGGGCATAGAACCGTGATTGAGTCCCAGGGTAGGTGTTAGGTGTTTATTTAGGTAAGTAGGTATTTCCGCAGGTGGATATGCAGGGCATTGAACGGTAAGTGAGTCCCAGGGTGAGTGGTTAGGTGTTTAGTTGGGTAAGTAGGTAGTTAGGTAGGTGGATAGGTAGGGCATAAGATCGGTAAGTGAGTCCAAGGTTGAGTGTTTAGGTAGTTAGTTGGGTAAGTAGGTAGTTACGTTGGTGGATAGGTAGGGCATAGAACGGTGAGTGAGTCCCAGGGTAGGTGTTTCGGTGTTTAGTTGTGTAAGTAGATAGTTACGTAGGTGGTTAGGTAGAGCATAGAACGGTAAGTGAGTCCCGTGGGTGGGTGTTTAGGTGTTTATTTGGGTAAGTAGTTAGTGACGTATTTGGAAAGGTAGGGCATATAACGGTGAGTTAGTCCCAGGGAATGTGTTTAGTTGTTTAGTTGTGTAAGTAGGTAGTTACGAAGGTGTATAGGTAGGGCATTGAACTGTGAGTCCCAGGGTAGGTGTTTAGGTGTTTAGTTGTGTAAGTAATTAGTTGCGTCGGTGGATAGGTAGGGCATAGAACGGTGAGCAACAGGGTGGTGTTTAGTTGTGAAGGTAGGTAGTTACGTAGGTGGATAGGAAGGGCATAGAACGGTAAGTGAGTTACAGGGTAGGTATTTAGATGTTTAGTTTGGTAAGTAGGTAGTTCCGTTGGTGGACAAATAGGGCGTAGAAAGGCGACTGAGTCTCAGGGTAGGTGTTTAGGTGTTTAATTTGGTAAGTAGATAGTTACGTAGGTGGATAGGTAGGGCATGGAACGGTAAGTGAGTCCCTGGGTAGGTGTTTAGGTTTTTAATTTGGTACGTAGGTAGCTGCGTAGGTGGATAAATAGGAGGTAGAAAGGTAACTGAGTACCAGGGTAGGTGCTTAGGTGTTTAGTTTAATAAGTAAGTAGCTGCATAGGTGGATAAATAGGAGGTAGAAAGGTAAGTGAGTCCCGGGGTAGGTGTTTAGAGTTTTAGTTGGGTAAGTAGGTAGCTCTGTAGGCGGATACATAGGGCATAGAACGGTAAGTGATTCCCAGGGTAGGTTTTTAGGAGTTTAGTTGGGTAAGTAGATAGTTACGTATGTGGATCGGTTGGACATAGAACGGTGAGTCCCAGGGTAGGTTTCTATGTGCTAAGTTTTGCAAGTAGGTAATTGAGTAGGTGGACGGGTAGGGCATAGAACGGTAAATGAGTCCCAGGGTAGGTGTTTAGGTGTTTTGTTAGGTAATTAGGTAGTTGCGTAGGTGCAGAGGTAGGGCATAGAACGGTGAGTTCCAGGGTAGGTGTTTCGATGTTTCTTTGCGAAAGTAGGTAGGTGCGTGGGTGGATTGGTGGGGTATAGAAATGGTAAGTGAATCCCATGGTAGGTGTTTAAGTGTTTAGATGTTTGAGTAGGTAGTTACGTAGGTGGATAGGTAGGGCACAGAACGGTATATGAGCCCAGGGTAGGTGTTTTGATGTTTCGTCTCGAAAGTAGGTAGGTGCGTGGGTGGATAGGTGGGGCATAGAAATGGTAAGTGAATCCCATGGTAGGTGTTTAAGTGTTTAGATGTGTAAGTAGGTAGTTACGTAGATGGATAGGTAGGGCACAGAACGGTGTGTCCCAGGGTAGCTGTGTGGGTGTTTAGTTGGGTAAGTAGGTAGTTACGTAGGCGGATAGGTAGGGAATAGAACAGTGAGGCCCAGGGTAGCTTTTTAGGTGCTTAGTTGTGTAAGTAGGCAGCTACGTAGTTGGATAGGTAGGGTGTAGAACGGTGAGTTAGTCCCAGGGTGGGTGTTTAAGTGTTTAGTTGGGTAAGTAGGTAGTTACGTAGGTGGATAGGTAGAGCACTTAACGATGGGTGAGTCCCAGGGTAGGTATTAAGTGCTTAGTTGTGTAATTAGGTTCATACGTAGGTGGATATGTAGTGCATATAACGGTGACACCCAGGGTAGGTGTTTAGGTGTTTACTTGTTTAAGTAGGTAGTTACGTAGGTAGATAGGTAGGGCATAGAACGGTGAGTCCCGGGGCAGGTGTTTAGGTGTTTAGTTGTGTAAGTAGGTAGTTACGTAGGTAAATGGGTGGGCCATACAACGGTGAGTCCCAGGGTAGTTGTTAGTTGCGTAAGTAGGTAGTCACGTAGGTGGATAGGAAGGGCATAGAACGGTTAGTGCGCTACAGGGTAGGTATTGTGACTTTGTGGGTTCGTGAAATGAAAAGTCCAATTACACCACTCAAAAATGTTCTTTATTTCCACCGACTTACAGTTTAACACTTGCCAATTACACAGAATTACTTGCTGCACACAATTACAATTTACCAGTTCGTCCGTTACAACTTCACTTGTACTCGCGATTACATAAACTCCGCTACATATACACAGTTCGTACAGTCTTCCGTTGCACAATCTTTTCGTTCATTAACACGTCACTGACTAACTCTTACACCAAGAACAGCGACTGTCTCCTCACTCACACTCACTGACCAAACCAACAACTGACTAACTAACTCCGACTCCGTCTGTCTGTAACCCTCTTTGTATCGGAATATCCCGCCTTCTGGTGTTTACAGGATTGTTCTAGTAACAGAAAGATCGAGAACCAGGTGTAGGGAAACATACGGCACAGTCATGTTTTTCCTCCCAACCGCCGCCTTGTCACCACTATAAGACAAACGAGGGGAAGGTGTGGCTAACCGAACCTCCCCTGCCTTCCGCTCCCAGCTGCTTCACAGGGTGTTCTAGCGCTCGCGTTACAGTATTTATGTGTTTAATTTGATAAGTAGGTAGATACGTAGGTGGATAAATAGGGCGTAGAAAGCTAAGTGAGTCCCAGGGTATGTGTTTAGGTTTTTAGTTGGGTAATTAGGTAGTTACGTCGGTGGATAAGTAGGGCATGGAACGGTAAGTGGGTCCCAGGGTAGGTGTTTAAAGGTTTCGTTTTGTAAGTAGGTAGGTACGTAGGTGGGTAGGTAGGGCATAGAACGGTGAGTGGGTACCAGATTAGGTTTTTAGGTGTTTAGTTGTGTAAGTAGGTTCTTACATAGGTGGATAGGTAGGGCATAGTAAGGTGAGTCCCAGGGAAGATGAATAGTTGATTAGTTGTGTAAGTAGGTAGTTACATAGGTGGATAGGTAGGGCATAGTAAGGTGAGTCCCAGGGAAGGTGAATAGTTGATTAGTTGTGTAAGTAGGTAGTTACGTAGGTGGATAGGTAGGACATAGACGTTGAGTGGGTCCCAGGGAAGGTGTTTAGTTGTTTAGTTGTGTAAGTAGGTAGTTACGTAGGTGGATAGGTAGGGCATCGAACAGTAAGTTAGTCCCAGGGTAGGTGTTTAAGTGTTTAGTTGGGTAAGTAGGTAGTTACGCAGGTGGATAGGTAGAGCATTTAACGATGAGTCCCAGGATATGTGTTTAGGTGTTTAGTTAGGTAAGTAGGTTCTTTCGTAGGTGGATAGGTAGAACATTTAACGATCAGTGAGTCCCAGGGTAGGTGTTTAGGTGTTTAGTTGTGTAAGTAGGTTCTTACGTAGGTGGATATGCAGGGCACAAAATGGTGAGGCTCAGGGTAGGTGTTTAGGTGTTTAGTTGTGTAAGTAGGTAGTTACGTAGGTGGATAGGTAGGGCATAGAGCGGTAAGTGATTCCCAGGGTAGGTGTTTAGGTTTTTAGTTAGGTAATTAGGTAGTTACGTCGGTGTATAAGTAGATCATAGAACGGTAAGCGAGTCCCAGGGTAGGTGTTTAGGTGTTTAGTTAGGTAATTAGGTAGTTACGTGGGTGGATAAGTAGATCATAGAACTGTAAGCGAGTCCCAGGGTAGGCTTTAGTTGTGTAAGTAGGTAGTTACGTAGGTGGATAGGTAAAGCATAGAACGATAAGTGAGTCCCAGGTTAGGTGTTTAGGTTTATAGTTAGGTAAGTAGGTAGTTACGTCGGTGGATAAGTAGGGCATAGAACGGCAAGTGCGTCCCAGGATAGGTGTTTAGTTGTTTAGTTGGGTAAGTAGGTAGTTACGTAGGTGCATAGTTAGGGCATAAAACGGTTAGTGAATCCCAGGTTAGGTGTTTAGCTTTTTAGTTGGGTAAGTAGGTAGTTGCGTAGGTGGAGGGGTAGGGCATAGAACGGTAAGTGAGTAGAAGGGTAGGTGTTTAGATGTTTCGTTGAGAAAGTAGGTAGTTGTGTCGGTGGATAGGTGGGGCTTAGAAATGGTATGTGAGTCCCAGGTTAGGTGTATAAGTGTTTAGTTGTGTAAGTAGGTAGTAACGCAGGTGGATAGGTAGGGCACAGAACGGTATATGAGTCCCAGGGTAGGTGTTTAGGTGTTTAGCTGTGTAAGTAGGTAGTTACGTAGACGGATAGGTAGGGTATAGAACGGTGAGTGGTACGCAGGGTAGGTGTTTAGGTATTTAGTTTTGTAAGTAGGTAGTTACGTCGGTGATAGGTAGGGCACATAACGGTGAGTTAGTCCCAGGGTAGGTGTTTATTTGTTTAGTTGGGTAAGTAGTTAGTTACGTAGTTGGAAAGGTAGGGCATATAAATTTGAGTGAGTCCCAGGGTAGGTGTTAAGTGTTTAAGTGTGTAAGTAGGTAGTTACTTAGGTGCATACGTAGGGCATATAACGGTGAGTGAGTCCCAGGGTAGGTGTTTAGGTGTTTAGTTGTGTAAGTGGGTGGTTACGTCGGTGGATAGGTAGGTCATAGAACGGTGAGTCCCAGGGTAGGTGTTTAGTTGTGTAAGTAGGTAGTTACGTAGGTGGATAGGTAGGGCACATAACGGTGAGTTAGTCCCAGGGTAGGTGTTTAGGTGTTTACTTGTGTAAGTAGGTGGTTACGTAGGTGGATAGGTAGGTCATAGAACGGCGAGTCCCAGTGTAGGTGTTTAGTTGTGTAAGTAGGTAGTTACGTAGGTGGATATGTAGGCATAGAACGGTAAGTGAGTCCCAGGGTAGGTGTTTAGGTTTTTAGTTAACTAAGTAGGTAGTTACGTCGGTGGATAGGTAGTGCATAGAACGGTAAGTGAGTCCCAGAGTAGGTGTTTAGGTGTTTAGTGCGGTAAGTAAGTAGTTACGTAGGTGGATATTTAGGGCATAGAACGGTAAGTGAATCCCAGGTTAGGTGTTTAGGTTTTTAGTTGGGTAACCAGGTAGAGTTGGGTAACCAGGTAGTTGTGTAGGTGGATAGTTAGGGCATAGAACGGTGTGTCCCAGGGTAGGTGTTTAGATGTTTAGTTGTGTAAGTAGTTAGTTACGTAGGTGGATAGGTAGGGCATAGAACGGTGAGCAACAGGTTGGGTGTTTAGTTGTGTAAGTAGGTAGTTACGTAGGTGAATAGGAAGGGCATAGAACGGTCAGTGAGTTACAGGGTAGGTGTTTAGGTGTTTAGTTTGGTAAGTAGGTAGTTACGTAGGTGGACAACTAGGGCGTAGAAATGCAATTGAGTCCCAGGGTCTGTGTTCAGTTGTTTATTTTGTTATGTAGGTAGTTACGTAGATGGATAAATAGGGCGTAGAAATTTAAGTGAGTCCCAGGGTTGGTGCTTAGGTGTTTAGTTTGGTTAGTAGGTAGCTGCGTAGGTGGATAAACAGGAGGTAGAAAGGTAAGTGAGTCCCAGGGTAGGTGTTTAAAGTTCTAGTTGGGTAAGTAGGTAGCTGCGTTGGTGTATAAGTAGGGCGTAGAACAGTAAGTGAGTGCCAGGGTATGTGTTAAGCTGTTTAGTTGAGTAAGTAGGTAGTTACGTTAATGGATAGGTACGGCATAGAACGGTAAGAGTCCCAGGGTAGGTTTTTAGGTGTATAGTTGTGTAAGTAGATAGTTACGTAGTTGCATCCGTAGGGCATGGAACGCTGAGTCCCAGGGTATTTTTTTAGGTACTAAGTTGTGCAAGTAGGTAGTTACGTCGGTGGGTAGGTACGGCATAGAACGATAAGTGAGTCCCAGGGTAGGTTTTTAGGTTTTAATTTGGGTAAGTAGGTAGTTGCGTAGGTGCAGAGGTAGGACATAGAACGTTCAGTGAGTACCAGGGTAGGTGCTTAGGTGTTTCGTTGAGAAAGTAGGTAGTTGCGTGGGTGGATAGGTGTGCATAGAAATGGTGAGCCCCAGGGTAGGTGTTTAGGTGTTTAGTTGTGTAAGTAGGTAGTAATGTATGTGCATAGGTAGGGTATAGAACGGTGAGTCGGTCCCAGGGTAGGTGTTTAGGTGTTTAGTTGAGTAAGTACTTAGTTACCTATGTGGATAGGTAAGGCATATAACGGTGAGTGCGTCCAAGGGTAGGTTTTTAAGTGTTTAGTTATGCAAGTAAGCAGTTACGTTGTTGGATAGGCGGTGCATTTAACGATGAGTGAGTCCCAGGATAGGTGTATAGGTGTTTAGTTGTGCAAGTAGGTTCTTACGTAGGTGGATATGTAGGGCATAGAACGGTGAGTCCCAGGATAGGTGTGTAGGTGTTTAGTGTTGTAAGTAGGTAGTTACGTAGGTGGATAGGTAGGGAATAGAACAGTAATTTCCAGGGCAGGTGTTTAGGTGTTTAGTTGTGTAAGTAGGTAGCTACGTAGTTGGATAGGTAGGGTATAGAACGGTAAGTTAGTCCCAGGGTGGGTGGTTAAGAGTTTGGTTGGGTAATTAGGTAATTACGTAGGTGGATAAGTAGGGCATTGAACTGTGAGTCCCAGGGTAGGTTTTTAGGTGTTTATTTGTGTATGTAGGTATTTACGTAGGTGGATAGGTAGGGCATAGAACGGTGAGTCCCTGGGTAGGTGTTTAGGTGTTCAGTTGTGTAAGTAGGTAACTACGTAGGTGGATAGGAAGGGCATAGAACGGTTAGTGAGTTACAGGGTAGGTATTTGGGTGTTTAGTTTAGTAAGTAGGTAGTTACGTAGGTGGATAAATAGGGCGTAGAAGGTTAAGTGAGTCCCCGGGGAGGTGTTTAGGTTTGTAGTTGGATAAGTAGGTAGCTGCGTAGGAGGATAAGTAGGGCGTAGAACGGTAAGTGAGTGCCACGGTAGGTTTTTAGGTGTTTATTCGGGTAAGTAGGTAGTTACGTAGGTGGATCGGTAGGGCATAGGACGGTGAGTCCCAGGGTAGGTGTTTAGGTGTTAAGTTGTGCAAGTAGGCTGTTGCGTAGGTGGATAGGTGGGGCATATAACGGTGAGTCCCAGAGTAGGTGTTTAGGTTTTTATTTGGGTAAGTAGGTGTTTACATAGGTGGATAGGTAGGGCACAGGACGGTATGTGAGTCCCAGGGTAGGTGTTTAGGTGTTTAGTTGTGTAAGTAGGTAGTTACGTAGGTGGATAGGTAGGGCATAGAACGGTGAGTGGGTGTCAGGGTAGGTGTTTAGGTGTTTATTTATGTAAGTAGGTAGTTACGTAGGTGGATAGGTAGAGCATGGAACGGTGAGTGAGTACCAGGGTAGGTGTTTAGGTGTTTAGATGTGTAAGTAGGTAGTTACGTAGGTGGATCGGTAGGGCATAGAACGGTGAGTCCCAGGGTAGGTGTTTAGGTGTTAAGTTGTGCAAGTAGGCTGTTGCGTAGGTGGATAGGTAGGGCATATAACGGTGAGTCCCAGAGTAGGTGTTTAGGTTTTTATTTGGGTAAGTAGGTGTTTACGTAGGTGGATAGGTAGGGCACAGGACGGTATGTGAGTCCCAGGGTAGGTGTTTAGGTGTTTAGTTGTGTAAGTAGGTAGTTACGTAG
>JAUKNK010000200.1:380000-385000 GCA_030765055.1 Mantis religiosa
TAGCAACTACACATTTATATGTAGCCTACAACTTAAACTGACCTACTTCCCGCCGTTGTTACACATCTTCACGACAGTCGACTCTCGATTCACACACACGTTCATCTTTCTTCACCAAGCCGTTCTTTGTTGAACTGGAAATTTTGTGGGCAAAATAAAATATTTTGGCAATATTGCTATGTTACTGAATGTTGAATTGTGTGCACTACGAAATGGTATATTTATATTGTTTGTTCTTTTCAGATTCAATTAAATGAAGTGTGAAGTTGAAAATGTTCTTTGTTGTCAACTTCATGATCCATTCCTTTACAGTTTATATCTGGTTCAAGTTAATTTCCGCTTCAGCTTTAAGGGAAGTAGGACACCCAACCAAATGTTGGCCTTACCATAATATCCGCGCGTAACCTGTGGAACAGAAAACATTTATTTGAAACAAATTGCGTCATAGAAAACTATTCTAATACAGTGCTTAGGTTTATATCTAAGGAATTCCTCCAAATAAAGCAAACTTCACAGCTATTTTATTTCTCATAAAAATATCTGAAATATATAACATCTTGCTCAACATTCTTAGAGCCATTTTTTGGAAAAGTAAAAGGAAGTTATGGCGGGATCTGGGGATTTTCATCAAAATATCTACTCGTGACTGGAACTGAAATACGAGGTTTGATGTTTGTTTGAGATTTCCTGAGCCCAGACAAATTTGCTTCTTTATGAGTGTCATTCATGGGTTCAGGCGCCTCAAAGTATAACTTTTGGTAATATCGACTTCTTGTGTAACATACATTTTCTTACCATTTATATATTTATAGGAGGCCAGGAAAGTAAAAATGCATGAAGGTCCTTTCGCAGCTATAAAATCCAGACAACATATGAGCAATTTGATGCTACATTTGTGCAACAGGCAGGCATCACCTAATGTATTATAAGACAAGTATATCCCGGGTAGGAAGACAAAACACGTTCTTACATAGTCTTTACCTTTATGGTTGTGGACCCTGAACATTCTTGGAACTTTATGGAAAACGATCCTCATCTTCCTATAAAAAACAGCTAATGAATAATAAGTTCTTGTTATGTCTCCCTTTCTCGCCAATGCTGGTGTTAGAAGTCGCTTGGATCCCCTCTGAGCGAGGAAGACGAAGATGAGATCAGAGTTGGGGGGTCGGCCCAACGGCTGCGATGAATGAATTATGGTGGGGGAAACCAGAGGACCCGGAAGAAACCCACCACAAATCCCATTTTGCGGTCACCTCGGGTCTAACCCGGGTCACCAAGGTGAGAGCTAAGTGATCTACCCATTCAGTCCAGTAATAATAAGTTAACTGTTCATAATTATACTTCAATAAAGATAAACAGTTGAATATCTGATACCAAAGAAGAACGATACATTTCTCATGAGCACATTTGATAATGTAGAGGCCCCTTAAATTTTAACTAAAGAAGTTGGGGGCCATCTTATAGCAACAGACACCCGTAAACTGAACATATGTAACTATGGCCTTGTGTAATTTTTGAATGAAAAAGAAAGTTTTCAAAGAAGAATTAGGAAGGTCGTTGGTCACTCTGAAACTCCACGATGAGATATACCTACGTTTAGTCTGAGTATCTAGTATTTACTGCACGTTTCTCCATTTTTGATGGACAATGTATTGGTTTGGTACATACTTGAGTAAAGTACAGGGTGACGTAAATCTCGCCCTTCCAAAGTATGATTAGGTATGGTTAGGGAAGTATGAGCGACACATTAAATGGAATATTTATAACGAAAGAAAACAGTTGACAAACAGAAGATTAGCAGGTGAACTTTACTGCATTGTTCCAACTAAAAGAGTCGCCGATATGACTTTAGATGTCAAAGATGACGTATAAATGATAGTTATTAACATATTCTACCATTAAAACAATTTCCAGCAGCATTTGTTAAATTGGTACCCACATCCTACCAGTATCAGATTTGGCTCAATGATATTCAGGAGCAATGTCAAACAAAATCCTGGCTAAGATGGCAAGGTACATAACGAAAGACAGACTCGGAACATCTCATGTATGCCCAGAAGTATGAAATTAAACAATTGAAGAAAACCAAATGACAGTAGGCACTTTATCAGGATCGCAAATTCTGTACATCAGAGCATAGATACCACCTCCGTAATATATACCAAATAATAATATAATTGAAGACAAATATAGAAAATAGAATTAATATGAGTAAACTAAAATATAATGAAAGTTGAACTTTAGCCAGGGGCAGATGACGTCCGAATTTTTCGCCATACTTTACTGACAGAAGTAACCATCGCGAAGATGAAAGTGGCGGGAAATAACAACAGCAGCTTACTGTAATAACTCATGAAGATGTCCTTTTGATCCAAGGTTTGAACCAATATAATGGAAGCTAATACAGTGTCTAGTTGTGTTGGTTGTATATCAGCCATACACAAACTACCAATACTCGTTGTACCTACTCAACGGTTGGAGTGTAACTCTTCATTATACTTCCATTGTAACTAACATACAAGGTCTAAAAGGAACAGTTTTCTCTTTGATGGGTAAGTAAATAACTTATGTTTCTTTTAAACATTTATGAAATATAATGAGATAAACTAATTAGTAATCATTATAATCCTGACCTAATTAGTGCTGTCAAGAACCAATCAAGCCTAGTAGAGTAACAGCATTTGTCAGCAGCCTAACTGTATACGTATGTGTAGCTAAATCTGGAAACCCTTCTGTAAATGTAACTTATTGTCATTATGTCAGCGTCCTTATCCACAAGAGAGAGAGAGAGAGAGAGAGAGTGAGAAACATTACTTTATTAAAATCGCATTTAATACTTGGGTATTGGAAGAGTAGTCACTCCTAAGTTATCTGAAGGCAATTTAAATGTATGTAAGTTATTTCTGGATGGAGTGGCACAGCATTCTGAGTCTTGGACAAATTGTATGTGAAGATTACATAGTAATTATTTTGGAGTGTCTTTTTGTTGTTGTAATTTTCGTCCTCCAACGTTGTCATATCGAACGATGAATGAAATGGGTGAAATGGTGCTCAAATGATTCCGGGATCCATTGAGCTTAGAGTTACCTGATATTCGTCTCTCAGGATAAGGGGAAATCCCGGAAAAAAACCTTATCCAGGTAACTCACCTTGACCGAGATTCCAAGGACCTTAGAGTTGAGAATTACCGAAATTCATTTTTATGGATAAGGAAAAGATCCCGGAAAAGTCTTATTCAGATATCTGACCCTGTCCAAGATCCGAACCTCTTGTATGTGGGGCAGACAGGCTACCCAACTAAGCTACAGAGAAAGGGCTATTTCTGTTTGAAATATAAAGGCATGATTCTAAGTTCCTTTTTGAATTTTGGAGAGAAATTCTAGCATCACAAATTAAAAAGAAGATCACGAGAGATATTGCTATAAAAAGCATAGAAAAAACATGTGGATATAAATGTGGCTGCAAAAAAATTTGGAAATCCAAAAAGCATTTAGTACGCAACTACTTTATTTCTCCCATTCTCCCATGCGATCATCAGTCGGAGTATGGCGGATGTGGAAGTGACTTGTCAGTCACCTTGACTACGCCTGCTGTAGTAGAATCTCATGTGGGCACATAGTATCTCTCACAGAAGTTACACCATCTCCAAATTTTTAATTATCTATTCCACTCATGACCATGCTGGACCTTCATTTGCCGACGGATTACAATAGATTTCCTACATCACTTCACTGACAAAACAAGCGTGGCAGCCATATCAAAGTGCATTGTGGGAGTATTCAGTCTCCTGTTGGGCATGTCCTTCCAGAACAATGTCGAGTACTCTTTTAAGATTGTGATTTGACAGGCATTTTATTTCACTTTCTGTTCAAATTTCAAAGATTGATATGGAATCTGTTTTAATATCTATATCATCAAAAGTAAGCAATAAATTGTCTGAAAAAGGCACAGCCTCAAAGTTATTAGACAAATATATGATATCCAGGAGTGCGAACACAGATTAAGTGTATAACTTGCTCCCATTTGTTCTTGAAGGCTATCCTCACCTTCATACCAATATGATGATTCAGGAAAATAAGATTTCAAGCAAGCATTGTAATTCATAATTATAGAGCCCAGCAAAACTCAGAGATAAATCCTATAATACAAAGCATTGTACTCTTAAAATAGTTTATGCCTATATATGCACAACGTTTCATGGAATACTGTCATATTCCCTTAATTTTTTGCAGAACATCAGTGGTCCATTTATCCTTGGGGAGCGATCCGTCTCGAATCGTTGATATAGGATAGATGGACCAGGTGACACTTTTAAAATTCTTTTTGCCTCTTAAGTCGTCCATGTGCTGATAAAAGGGTTAACAATATCTAGTGTTGTAGAAATTAAATGCTTGTTCTTTAATATTGTACTAATTTAGAAACAAAGGACTAAAGAAATGTGGTTCAACCCGAATTTACAAGTGTGTAAACCTAAGTATTGTTGCAATATTTCCTTGGTTTTGTTCATACGTATATCTTCAGGGCGTATAAAATTCTATTCATTAATAAAATTCATAAATAGAGCATAAAATAAAGCTTTAATTTCAAACAGACGGTATATTAAATCTGTATAAATATTTATTCTATTGCAAAAATAAAGTTGAAATGCTGACACACCGTGCCAAAGGAAGGTCTTTGTCTATTCCTACATTTGGTGATATGGTATCTAACACGCACACACACTAGTTATTTGGTTCGTGGAAAAACGTGTTGCAACACATCTTGTGGTGAAAACCATGGATTGCCAGTCTGGTCCTTAAGTGCTTCCGTCCAAGTCCTGTCTTGTTGTCCTTCTCGCGCAGGTCTTGTACAAGTTCTTTGAAGGCGTCACCAGCTGGAAGCATTAGCTCTATCAGGAAGGTGTCCCTGCTAAGCTCGTACACTAACCTCAATCCAGAGTTCTGTGGTACTCCTAGAGCTCTCTTCAGGAGTCTAGTTTTCCATCTGTTAGACCATACGTC
>JAUKNK010000201.1:0-5000 GCA_030765055.1 Mantis religiosa
AGCAATGGTACTCTCTAACAGCATTTTTAAAAGTACCGAAATTATCTATTTTTTCTTTAAGAACATTAGGAAGTGCGCCAAATATTTTGATAGTTTCATAATGGACGCCTTTCTGGAAGGAAGGAAGTTTAGCACTGGGAAAATGGATATAATACTTTTGTCTAGTGTTTATTCTGTGAATTACATTATTTATTGAAGATAAGGCACGATTGCATACAAAGAATTTTAGGATCGAGAATATATACATGCAAGGAAGCGTTAGTATCTTCAATCTTCTAAAAAGATCTTTACAGGAGCATCTGTTGTGGATGTTAGTAATGATTCTTATAACCTTCTTTTGCATAAGAAATATTTTTTTACCTTCTACTGAGTTGCCCCAAAATAATATTCCGTATTCCATAACAGAGTTAAAGTATGCATAATACACAAATTTAAGTGTGTCAGTAGAACTCACATTAACCAGCTCTCGGATAGCATAACAGGCAGAGCTAAGTTTAGCTAAGATATAATTTATGTGAGCTTTCCAATCTAAACGTCTGTCCACTTGAAGGCCCAGGAATTTTTTGCTGTCAATTTCTTCTAATAACATATCATTAATGCAACCCACGACCCCATCCGCATCACGTGAGAATAAAACCGTTGCAGGAATAATAATGACCTGCTGTTCAAAAACTTGATTATCGTTTCAGCTTCCTGTATCCCCTTATGCAATGAAAATATTTCTGTAAACGTATATTTCGATTAATACATAGTACTTCGACGAATAAGCACAAGAATGATTTGGAGAAACTATATAAAAGGCGTGATACATTAATATGACTTCCACTTATGTTTATCATAACCTGCATAAACAATACAAACATTTATTTTTGTATCTGCTTCATGTCGGATAGAATAAGCCTTTTTAGAAATATGTAAAAGAGAGATGCAGAAATTCAAGAGATCGCTAAATATGCTGACGTTGAAAGTAAACTCCAAACTCCTTCAACAAAAATGTGGGACATAACTGAACAGTGACTGCACCTCAAAAAAGAAAAATGAAAAATTCTCTTAAGGCTTGCCAGTTATACAAAAAGATTTATAAAGTAATTGTGGAATAAAGTTTATTTCATAAGCTATTCGCAGAAAATATAAGATGTATATTTTATTAGAAAAGTAAATTTATTTAATATACGGTATCTTAATAAAAATAAATTAAGTCCATTTCTAGAAAGCAGAAAGTAGAAAACCAAAACTCGCGTGGGATTTAATTGACTATCTCATTATTAAAAGAAAAAATAAACATAAGAAATATATATTATACAAAAATATATAATATAAGTAAATAGCTAATCCATCCCTAAAGGGAAAGGCCTCCTGCTTGTGCCTGGAGTTACTGCTATGAACTCATTGGGGTAGCAACTCCTAAGAGCCTCACCTTTTTTTTTTTTTTTTCCAAAATTGCACCCGAGATACATTAGCTTGGGACCGAACCGATTTTTTTTAACGATGACTTTGGCAAGTTAGCGGAGATCAAGCAGCTGTTTCTAGGCATCAGGGTATCGTTAATATATTCATTTGTCATCACAAGTGACAAATCTATCATTCGTGATGGGATTACGGATAACCTGATGATATCTACCCTACGTTCAACCTATTGGGATGTCAATTGATGATGTACAGATCTACAGCTTCTATGTGATTTTACAGGTGTGTTAATGTAGCGATGTATAGTACCTTTCAGTGCACTAAGTTCCTGCGAAAGCCTAGGGTAATCTTTGCGGATTTTCTCACAAAACTTGGCGGGTATCCTCACTATTCCATACCTTAGATTCTCCAGATCGTGGTAAATTTTTAGTGTTTTCGTCTCCATTGTTGAAACGTTGGAACCATCACTGTGCCTCATGCCAACTAACACACCTTCTCCTTCCATTTCACATATTCTTCGAGCTGCGGCAGCGGCTTCATAATCTTGTTATCAGTAGTGCTTCAGAATGACTCTAAGTTCAAACTTTGTTATCTCCATTTTGTGATTATTTATTAGCAACTGAAGACTGATATATGCAACAGTAGCCATGGAATCCTGTAAATAGTGTTACCAATAAATTTTCCAAAACACCAAAATAAGAAAAAACACAAACTGTTAAAAAGAACGGCAACTGGAACACCCTCATCAGCCAAAACACCGGTATTTTAAAGAACAAGTTAACGTAATAAACCTTTCGCAACAAAAGTTTACAACCGATGAAATTAGATTACTCCAGAAAGGTTTCAATACGTGTGTTAACGTCTCAAATAATAAAGACGATTTTATCGCCGACATAGAAATAGCCACACATAACCTAAAAAATGAAAACTTAACCAAAGCCAAAATTGAATGTCTGGATATAATAAAGCAGTTATCCCCAATATACAATAAAACTTACAACAAAACAATAAGAAATTTAAATAAGAAGCCTGTGGTATACCTAAAAGCCGACAAAAGTAATTCTCTTAATTATGGAGACAGAAGACTATATTCAGAGAGTAAACCTCATGTTAGACAGTCCAGAATATGAAAAAATTCCAAAAAATCCATTGTCCAAAAGTATCACTTCTGTTAATAAAGCTTTATCAATTACAAAAACATTAAGTACATCTGAAAAATACAACTTAAAATCTTCCAACCCCACACTACCAAGGTTATACTGTCTGCCAAAAATCCACAAACAAGACAACAGCATGAGACCCATCATCAATGGCATCAATTCACCTACATACCACATTGCAAAATGGTTAGTAAGAAAATTAAAATCATATGACAAATTTCAAAGTTTGGGAATAAAAAACTGCTTGGAATTGATAAATCACCTACAGAAATACAACATCCCGCAAAATCACATACTAATTTCTTTTGACGTTAAGGCACTTTTTACAAGCATTCCAGTAGAAAAAATACCTACATTCCTAAAAAAATGGCTAATCCAGACTACAACGGACCCCAGAGAAATAGATGGCATTATCAATCTTACAGATTTATGCATAAGGAATAATTACTTCATGTTTAACCAAAAATTCTACAGACAATCAAAAGGATTAGCAATGGGGAGCCCACTTTTGCCTATACATGAGCTATTTTGAAACACACATAGTAAAGGCCTTCCCACAGATTTATAAATTTTGGCAGAGATATGTTGATGATGTATTTGCTATCATTCCGGAAAAACTTAGAGAAGATTCTCTAAAATTACTAAACCTGCAAGATAATCACATCCAATTTACTATGGAAGTAGAAAGAGACAACACCCTACCCTTTTTGGACCTCAAGATAACTAGAAATCGTCATGGTGTACATTTTGGAATATACAGGAAGCCCACACACATAGATAATTGCATAAAGAAAAATGAATACAACCCAGTTTCACATCAACTAGCTGCCTTTAGAAGTCTAATTCACCGGCTATACAACGTCCCACTGAGTAAGGATGAATTTTTGAAAGAACAACAACACGTAAAAGACATAGCGGTATTAAATGGATTCAACCCAGCCATCATAAGGAACATGATGAAGGGGAAAGAAAAACTGAATATAAGATAAAAATACCACTCTCACACCACTTAATAACGCAAATTGGCAATATAGAAAATTCACCTACCATCCATGGGCTTTTAGAAAATTTGAACGAATCTTCAAAAGACTAAACTTAAAACTAGCACCCCAAAACAAATTCAGTCAGAGGAACCTGCTAAATAAACCACTGAAAAATACAATCCCAAACAATTTGAAATCAGGAATTTATCAGATTAATTGTGAAACCTGAGAAAAAAAAGCTACATAGGAAAAACTAAGAGAAACTTGTTAACCAGGCAAAAAGAACACCAGAGGAACATTAAGTTGAAACAAACAGAAAAATCTGCAGTTTCACTCCATTTTTGGACAAAAAACCACAACATTGGCCACAACATTAAACTGTTAAAATCTTTAAGTACACCCATAGAATTGGATATTTGGGAAAAAAATATTCATAAACAAAAACCGTGATAAAGTTATAAATTTTGAAATCCCGGCATTAAATGAAGTATTAAAACTTAGTGCCCCTAACACCAGATGGCAGAGTGATCGGAGCTCCGTAGTAGTGGAAGAAGTGGGAGGTTCATTTAGTCACCAAACAGCTAAGGATGAGATCGAATGATCTTGAAAACGTTTCAATTATACAACAAGTAAGTGAAGAATGAGTGTAAACATAGTGACTCATAAAATTCAAACTTAAATAAGAAAAAAACCTACATTATAATGAAACAACCTATACGCTGTGTCCTCAAAGGATGCACCCAAAGTTTTTAGAAAATCTCTCGAAAGAAACCTTTAATGCTCCATTCTCCATTTATTTTATCCGTGGATCTAAGGATTCTGATTAAAATGTAGTTTTATTACAAATAATTACTTATCTTGATTTTTCTGGGGACATCCTTGTTGTGTTTTCCTTTCTTCTCATTGATAATAAGAACAGAAACAAGTTTTGAAAACAAAATTTGTAGTGTTAGAAGCAGATTTTTGGAGTACTTTGTTCAGTTTTTATTTACTCTTTCCTGATTCAGCTACTCTAAATGTACACTCTGAAGTAACCCTAAACTGACCCTGAAGATGGTTTACCTTGCAGCAGCGAGTGCAATGGATGATAGGTCTCCCTGCTAATCCCATAGGATGTCCAGAGAGGAAGTTTGTAATGAGCAGAGGGGCTCATCCGTTTTAATACTCACATCCATTTCAATTACCCACCGCGGTAGGCCAGCGTCTGACGTCACCATGTCTGCTTCACGCTGCCGCACTACTACCAAATTAATGCACTTGATTAGCACAAGGTGAAACATTTGAAGGAAATGACCTTCACCAGATATTGTTTGACGGATAATTTTGTCGCCAAGGTAGAGAGACAATATGTTGTGCTAATTCACATCACATTTTCTACCTTTATCGTCTATTTTTATGTAGCTTCTAAAGACTACGAAAATTTATTTTTATACCTACTTCTTGCTAATGG
>JAUKNK010000201.1:10000-193580 GCA_030765055.1 Mantis religiosa
ATTGTCATCATTATCATTATCATTATCATTATCATTATTATTATTAGTAGTAGTAGTAGTAGTTGTAGTAGTTGTAGTAGTTGTAGTAGTTGTAGTAGTTGTAGTAGTTGTAGTAGTTGTAGTAGTAGTAGTAGTAGTAGTAGTAGTAGTAGTAGTAGTAGTAGTAGTAGTAGTAGTAGTAGTAGTAGTAGTAGTAGTAGTAGTAGTAGTAGTAGTAGTAGTAGTAGTAGTAGTAGTAGTAGTAGTGGTAGTAGTAGTATTGTGAACTAGAATGAAATCTGAAAGTGAGAACAGGAAATGGTGAAGTGTATGAAAAGAAATAAACAAATCCTAAAATATGAACTACTGCAGCAGTTCATCAGCACAGCCTTTGTAGCGCAGTTGGCAGCACCTAAGTCTCATAATCTTAAGGTTGTTTGTTCGAACCTCACCCAAGGCAGTAAATTTTTATCACTACATGGCATACAATAACCAAAACTTGGAACTACTGCAGCAATACCCGAACAAAGCCTCGGTAGTGCAGTTGGCAGCGCGTAAGTCTCATAATCTTAAGGTCGTGAGTTCGATCCTCACCCGGGGCAATGAAGTTTTTATCACTACATGATATAAAATGACCACCACTTAAAACTGCTGCAGCAGCACAGCAACACAGCCTCGGTAGCGCAGTTGGCAGCGCGTCAGTCTCATAATCTTAAGCTCGTGATTCGATCCTCACCCGGGGCAGTGAAGATTTTATCACTAGATGATATAAAATGACAATACCTTACAACTAATGAAGCAGCACATCAACACAGCCTCGGTAGCGCAGTTGGCAGCGCGTAAGTCTCATAATCTTAAGGTCGTGAGTTCGATCCTCACCCGGGGCAGTGAAGTTTTTATCACTACATGATATAAAATGACCACCACTTAAAACTGCTGCAGCTGCACATCAACACAGCCTCGGTAGCGCAGTTGGCAGCGCGTAAGTCTCATAATCTTAAGGTCGTGAGTTCGATCCTCACCCGGGGCAGTGAAGTTTTTATCACTGCATGACATAAAATGACGACCACTTAAAACTGCTGCAGCAGCTCATCAACACAGCCCCAGTAGGGCAGTTGGCAGCGCGTAAGTCTCATAATCTTAAGGTCGTGAGTTCGATCCTCATCCGGGGCAGTGAAGTTTTTATCACTACATGATATAAAATGACCAACACTTAAAACTGCTGCAGCAGCACATCAACACAACCTCGGTAGCGCAGTTGGCAGCGCGTAAGTCTCATAATCTTAAGGTCGTGAGTTCGATCCTCACTCGGGGCAGTGAAGTTTTTATCACTACATGATATAAAATGTCCACAGCTTAAAACTGCTGCAGCAGCACATCAGCACAGCCTCGGTAGCGCAGTTGGCAGTACGTAAGTCTCATAATCTTAAGGTCGTGAGTTCTATCCTCACCCTGGCAGTGAAGTTTTTATCACTAAATGATATAAAATGACCATACCTTACAACTACTGCAGCAGAACAGCAAAACAGCCTCGGTGGCGCAGTAGGCAGCGCGTAGGTCTAATAATCCTAAGGTCGTCAGTTCGATCCTCACCCGGGGCAATGAAGTTTTTATCACTACATGATATAAAATGACCACCACTTAAAACTGCTGCAGCAGCACATCAACACAGCCTCAGCAGCGCGTAAGTCTCATAATCTTAAGGGCGTGAGATCGATCCTCACCGGGGGCAGTGAAGTTTTTATCCCTACATGATATAAAATGACCACCACTTAAAACTGCTGCAGCAGCACATCAACACAGCCACGGTAGCGCAGTTTGCAGCGCGTAAGTCTCATAATCTTAAGGTCGCGAGTTCGATCCTCACCCGGGGCAGTGAAGTTTTTATCACTACATGATATAAAATGACCACCACTTAAAACTGCTGCAGCTGCACATCAACACAGCCTCGGTAGCGCAGTTGGCAGCGCGTAAGTCTCATAATCTTAAGGTCGTGAGTTCGATCCTCAGCTGGGGCAGTGAAATTTTTATCACTACATGATATAAAATGACCACCACTTAAAACTGCTGCAGCTGCACATCAACACAGCCTCTGTAGCGCAGTTGGCAGCGCGTAAGTCTCATAATCTTAAGGTCGTGAGTTCGATCCTCAGCCGGGGCAGTGAAGTTTTTATCACTACATGATATAAAATGACCACCACTTAAAACTGCTGCAGCAGCACAGCAGCACGCGCAGTTCGCAGCGCGTAAGTCTCATAATCTTAAGGTCGTGAGTTCGATCCTCAGCCGGGGCAGTGAAGTTTTTATCACTACATGATATAAAATGACCACCACTTAAAACTTCTGCAGCAGCACATCACACAGCCTCGGTAGCGCAGTTGGCAGCGCGTAAGTCTCAAAATCTTAAGGTCGTGAGTTCAATCCTCACCCCTGGCAGTGAAGACTTTATCACTAGATGATATAAAATGACAACACCTTACACCTACTGCAGCAGCACATCAACATAGCCTCGGTAGCGCAGTTGGCAGCGCGTAAGTCTCATAATTATAAGGTCGTGAGTTCGATCCTCAGCCGGGGCAGTGAAGTTTTTATCACTACATGATATAAAATGACCACCACTTATAACTACTGCAGCAGCACATCAACACAGCCTCGGTAGCGCAGTTGGCAGCGCGTAAGTCTCATAATCTTAAGGTCGTGGTTTCGATCCTCACCCGGGGCAATGAAGTTTTTATCACTACATGATATAAAATGACCACCACTTAAAACTGCTGCAGCAGCACAGCAACACAGCCTCGGTAGCGCAGTTGGCAGCGCGTCAGTCTCATAATCTTAAGGTCGTGAGTTCGATCCTCATTCGGGGCAGTGAAGTTTTTATCACTACAAGATATAAAGTGACCACCACTTAAAACTGCTGCAGCGGCCCATCAACACAGCCTCGGTAGCGCAGTTGGCAGCGCGTAAGTCTCGTAATCTTAAGGTCGTGAGTTCGATCCTCACCCGGGGCAGTGAAGTTTTTATCACTACATGATATAAAATGACCACCACTTAAAACTGCTGCAGCTGCACATCAACACAGCCTCGGTAGCGCAGTTGGCAGCGTGTAAGTCTCATAATCTTAAGGTCTTGAGTTCGATCCTCAGCCGGGGCAGTGAAGTTTTTATCACTACATGATATAAAATGACCACCACTTAAAACTACTGCAGCAGCACATCAACATAGCCTCAGTAGCGCAGTTGGCAGCGCGTAAGTCTCATAATCTTAAGGTCGTGAGTTCGGTCCTCAGCCGGGGCAGTGAAGTTTTTATCACTACATGATATAAAATGACCACCACTTAAAACTGCTGCAGCAGCACATCAACACAGCCTCGGTAGCGCAGTTGGCAGCGCGTAAGTCTCATAATCTTAAGGTCGTGAGTTCGGTCCTCAGCCGGGGCAGTGAAGTTTTTATCACTACCTGATATAAAATGACGACCACTTAATACTGCTGCAGAGCCTCATCGACACAGCCTCAGTAGCGCAGTTGGCAGCGCGTAAGTCTCATAATCTTAAGGTCGTGAGTTCGATCCTCAGCCGGGGCAGTGAAGTTTTTATCACTACATGATATAAAATGACCACCACTTAAAACTGCTGTAGCAGCACATCAACACAGCCTCAGTAGCGCAGTTTGCAGCGCGTAAGTCTCATAATCTTAAGGTCGTGAGTTCGATCCTCACCCGGGGCAGTGAAGTTTTTATCACTACATGATATAAAATGACCACCACTTAAAACTGCTGCAGCAGCACATCAACACAGCCTCGGTAGCGCAGCTGGCAGCGCGTAAGTCTCATAATCTTAAGGTCGTGAGTTCGATCCTCACCCGGGGCAGTGAAGATTTTATCACTAGATGATATAAAATGGCAATACCTTACAACTAATGAAGCAGCACATCGACACAGCCTCGGTAGCGCAGTTGGCAGCGCGTAAGTCTCATAATCCTAAGGTCGTGAGTTTGATCCTCACCCGGGGCAGTGAAGTTTTTATCACTACATGATATAAAATGACCACCACTTAAAACTACTGCAGCAGCACATCAACACAGCCTCGGCAGCGCAGTTGGCAGCGCGTAAGTCTCATAATCTTAAGGTCGTGAGTTCGATCCTCACCCGGGGCAGTGAAGTTTTTATCACTACATGATATAAAATGACCACCACTTAAAACTGCTGTAGCAGCACATCAACACAGCCTCAGTAGCGCAGTTTGCAGCGCGTAAGTCTCATAATCTTAAGGTCGTGAGTTCGATCCTCACCCGGGGCAGTGAAGTTTTTATCACTACATGATATAAAATGACCACCACTTAAAACTGCTGCAGCAGCACATCAGCACAGCCTCGGTAGCGCAGCTGGCAGCGCGTAAGTCTCATAATCTTAAGGTCGTGAGTTCGATCCTCACCCGGGGCAGTGAAGATTTTATCACTAGATGATATAAAATGGCAATACCTTGCAACTAATGAAGCTGCACATCGACACAGCCTCGGTAGCGCAGTTGGCAGCGCGTAAGTCTCATAATCTTAAGGTCGTGAGTTTGATCCTCACCCGGGGCAGTGAAGTTTTTATCACTACATGATATAAAATGACCACCACATAAAACTACTGCAGCAGCACATCAACACAGCCTCGGTAGCGCAGTTGGCAGCGCGTAAGTCTCATAATCTTAAGGTCGTGAGTTCGATCCTCACCCGGGGCAGTGAAGTTTTTATCACTACATGATATAAAATGACCACCACTTAAAACTGCTGTAGCAGCACATCAACACAGCCTCAGTAGCGCAGTTTGCAGTGCGTAAGTCTCATAATCTTAAGATCGTGAGCTCGATCCTCACCCGGGGCAGTGAAGTTTTTATCACTACATGATATAAAATGACCACCACTTAAAACTGCTGCAGCCGCACATCAACACAGCCTCGGTAGCGCAGCTGGCAGCGCGTAAGTCTCATAATCTTAAGGTCGTGAGTTCGATCCTCACCCGGGGCAGTGAAGATTTTATCACTAGATGATATAAAATGACAATACCTTACAACTAATGAAGCAGCACATCAACACAGCCTCGGTAGCGCAGTTGGCAGCGCGTAAGTCTCATAATCTTAAGGTCGTGAGTTCGATCCTCACCCGGGGCAGTGAAGTTTTTATCACTACATGATATAAAATGACCACCACTTAAAACTGCTGCAGCTGCACATCAACACAGCCTTGGTAGCGCAGTTGGCAGCGCGTAAGTCTCATAATCTTAAGGTAGTGAGTTCGATCCTCACCCGGGGCAGTGAAGTTTTTATCACTGCATGATATAAAATGACGACCACTTAAAACTGCTGCAGCAGCTCATCAACACAGCCTCAGTAGCGCAGTTGGCAGCGCGTAAGTCTCATAATCTTAAGGTCGTGATTTCGATCCTCACCCGGGGCAGTGAAGTTTTTATCACTACATGATATAAAATGACCACCACTTAAAACTGCTGCAGCAGCACATCAACACAACCTCGGTAGCGCAGTTGGCAGTGCGTAAGTCTCATAATCTTAAGGTCGTGAGTTCTATCCTCACCCTGCAGTGAAGTTTTTATCACTACATGATATAAAATGACCATACCTTACACCTACTGCAGCAGAAGAGCAAAACAGCCTCGGTGGCGCAGTTGGCAGCGCGTAAGTCTCATAATCTTAAGGTCGTGAGTTCGATCCTCACCCGGGGCAGTGAAGTTTTTATCACTACATGATATAAAATGACCACCACTTAAAACTGCTGTAGCAGCACATCAACACAGCCTCAGCAGCGCGTAAGTCTCATAATCTTAAGGGCGTGAGATCGATCCTCACCGGGGGCAGTGAAGTTTATTTCCCTACATGATATAAAATGACCACCACTTAAAACTGCTGCAGCAGCACATCGACACAGCCACGGTAGCGCAGTTGGCAGCGCGTAAGTCTCATAATCTTAAGGTCGTGAGTTCGATCCTCACCCGGGGCAGTGAAGTTTTTATCACTGCATGATATAAAATGACGACCACTTAAAACTGCTGCAGAGGCTCATCAACACAGCCTCAGTACCGCAGTTGGCAGCGCGTAAGTCTCATAATCTTAAGGTCGTGAGTTCGATCCTCAGCCGGGGCAGTGAAGTTTTTATCACTACATGATATAAAATGACCACCACTTAAAACTACTGCAGCAGCACATCAACACAGCCTCGGTAGCGCAGTTGGCAGCGCGTAAGTCTCATAATCTTAAGGTCGTGAGTTCGATCCTCGCCCGGGGCAGTGAAGTATTTATCACTACATGATATAAAATGACCACCACTTAAAACTGCTGTAGCAGCACATCAACACAGCCTCAGTAGCGCAGTTTGCAGCGCGTTAGTCTCATAATCTTAAGGTCGTGAGTTCGATCCTCACCCGGGGCAGTGAAGATTTTATCACTAGATGATATAAAATGACCACCACTTAAAACTGCTGCAGCTGCACATCAACACAGCCTCGGTAGCGCAGTTGGCAGCGCGTAAGTCTCATAATCTTAAGGTCGTGAGTTCGATCCTCACCCGGTGCAGTGAAGTTTTTATCACTACATGATATAAAATGACCACCACTTAAAACTGCTGCAGCTGCACATCAACACAGCCTCGGTAGCGCAGTTGGCAGCGCGTAAGTCTCATAATCTTAAGGTCGTGAGTTCGATCCTCACCCGGGGCAGTTAAGTTTTTAACACTGCATGACATAAAATGACGACCACTTAAAACTGCTGCAGCAGCTCATCAACACAGCCTCAGTAGCGCAGTTGGCAGCGCGTAAGTCTCATAATCTTAAGGTCGTGAGTTCGATACTCACCCGGGGCAGTGGTTTTTTTATCACTACATGATATAAAATGACCACCACTTAAAACTGCTGCAGCAGCACAGCAACACAGCCTCGGTAGCGCAGTTGGCAGCGCGTAAGTCTCATAATCTTAAGGTCGTGAGTTCGATCCTCACTCGGAGCAGTGAAGTTTTTATCACTACATGATATAAAATGACGACCACTTAAAACTGCTGCAGCAGCACATCAACACAGCCTCGTTAGCGCAGTTGGCAGCGCGTAAGTCTAATAATCTTAAGGTCGTGAGTTCGATCCTCACCCGGGGCAGTGAAGATTTTATCACTAGATGATATAAAGTGACCATACCTTACAACTAATGAAGCAGCACATCGACACAGCCTCGGTAGCGCAGTTGGCAGCGCGTAAGTCTCATAATCTTAAGGTCGTGAGTTCTATCCTCACCCGGGGCAGTGAAGTTTTTATCACTACATGATATAAAATGACCACCACTTAAAACTGCTGTAGCAGCACATCAACACAGCCTCAGCAGCGCGTAAGTCTCATAATCTTAAGGGCGTGAGATCGATCCTCACCGGGGGCAGTGAAGATTTTATCACTAGATGATATAAAATGAGAATACCTTACAACTAATGAAGCAGCACATCAACACAGCCTCGGTAGCGCAGTTGGCAGCGCGTAAGTCTCATAATTTTAAGGTCGTGAGTTCGATCCTCACCCGGGGCAGTGAAGTTTTTATCACTACATGATATAAAATGACCACCACTTAAAACTGCTGCAGCTGCACATCAACACAGCCTCGGTAGCGCAGTTGGCAGCGCGTAAGTCTCATAATCTTAAGGTAGTGAGTTCGATCCTCACCCGGGGCAGTGAAGTTTTTATCACTACATGATATAAAATGACCGCCACTTAAAACTGCTGCAGCAGCACATCAACACAACCTCAGTAGCGCAGTTGGCAGCGCGTAAGTCTCATAATCTTAAGGTCGTGAGTTCGATCCTCACCCTGGGCAGTGAAGTTTTTATCACTACATGATATAAAATGTCCACAACTTAAAACTGCTGCAGCAGCACATCAGCACAGCCTCGGTAGCGCAGTTGGCAGTGCGTAAGTCTCATAATCTTAAGGTCGTGAGTTCGATCCTCACCCGGGGCAGTGAAGTTTTTATCACTACATGATATAAAATAACCATACCTTCCAACTACTGCAGCAGAACAGCAAAACAGCCTCGGTGGCGCAGTAGGCAGCGCGTAGGTCTCATAATCCTAAGGTCGTCAGTTCGATCCTTACTCGGGGCAGTGAAATTTTTATCACTACATGATATAAAATTACCACAAGATAGAACTACTGCAGCAGCACATAAATACAGCCTCGGTAGCGCAGTTGGCAGCGCGTAAGTCTCATAATCTTAAGGTCGTGAGTTCGGTACTCACCCGGGGCAGTGAAGTTTTTATTACTGCATGATATAAAATGACCACCACATAAAACTGCTGCAGCAGCACATCAACACAGCCACAGCAGCGCGTAAGTCTCATAATCTTAAGGGCGTGAGATCGATCCTCACCGGGGGCAGTGAAGTTTTTATCCCTACATGATATAAAATGACCACCACTTAAAACTGCTGGAGAGGCTCATCAACACAGCCTCAGTAGCGCAGTTGGCAGCGCGTAAGTCTCATAATCTTAAGGTCGTGAGTTCGATCCTCAGCCGGGGCAGTGAAGTTTTTATCACTACATGATATAAAATGACCACCACTTAAAACTGCTGTAGCAGCACATCAACACAGCCTCAGTAGCGAAGTTTGCAGCGCGTAAGTCTCATAATCTTAAGGTCGTGAGTTCGATCCTCACCCGGGGCAGTGAAGTTTTTATCACTACATGATATAAAATGACCACCACTTAAAACTGCTGCAGCAGCATATCAACACAGCCTCGGTAGCGCAGTTGGCAGCGCGTAAGTCTCATAATCTTAAGGTCGTGAGTTCGATCCTCACCCGGGGCAGTGAAGATTTTATCACTAGATGATATAAAAATGACAATACCTTACAACTACTGAAGCAGCACATCCACACAGCCTAGGTAGCGCAGTTGGCAGCGCGTAAGTCTCATAATCTTAAGGTCGTGAGTTCGATCCTCACCCGGGGCAGCTAAGTTTTTATCACTACTTGATATAAAATGACCACCACTTAAAACTGCTGCTGCTGCACATCAACACAGCCTCGATAGCGCAGTTGGCAGCGCGTAAGTCTTATAGTCTTAAGGTCGTGAGTTCGATCCTCACGCGGGGCAGTGAAGTTTTTATCACTGCATGACATAAAATGACGACCACTTAAAACTGCTGCAGCAGCTCATCAACAAAGCCTCAGTAGCGCAGTTGGCAGCGCGTAAGTCTCATAATCTTAAGGTCGTGAGTTCGATCCTCAACCGGGGCAGTGAAGTTTTTATCACTACATGATATAAAATGACCACCACTTAAAACTGCTGCAGCAGCACATCAACACAACCTCGGTAGCGCAGTTGGCAGCGCGTAAGTCTCATAATCTTAAGGTCGTGAGTTCGATCCTCACTCGGGGCAGTGAAGTTTTTATCACTACATGATATAAAATGTCCACAACTTAAAACTGCTGCAGCTGCACATCAACACAGCCTCGGTAGCGCAGTTGGCAGCGCGTAAGTCTCATAATCTTAAGGTCTTGAGTTCGATCCTCAGCCGGGGCAGTGAAGTTTTTACCACTACATGATATAAAATGACCACCACTTAAAACTGCTGCAGCAGCACATCAACACAGCCTCAGTAGCGCAGTTGGCAGCGCGTAAGTCTCATAATCCTAAGGTCGTGAGTTCGATCCTCAGCCTGGGCAGTGAAGTTTTGATCACTACATGATATAAAATGACCACCACTTAAAACTGCTGTAGCAGCACATCAACACAGCCTCGGTAGCGCAGTTGGCAGCGCGTAAGTCTCATAATCTTAAGGTCGTGAGTTCGGTCCTCACCCGGGGCAGTGAAGTTTTTATCACTACATGACATAAAATGACGAACACTTAATACTGCTGCAGAGGCTCATCGACACAGCCTCAGTAGCGCAGTTGGCAGCGCGTAAGTCTCATAATCTTAAGGTCGTGAGTTCGATCCTCAGCCGGGGCAGTGAAGTTTTTATCACTACATGATATAAAATGACGAACACTTAATACTGCTGCAGAGGCTCATCGACACAGCCTCAATAGCGCAGTTGGCAGCGCGTAAGTCTCATAATCTTAAGGTCGTGAGTTCGATCCTCAGCCGGGGCAGTGAAGTTTTTATCACTACATGATATAAAATGACAATACCTTACAACTAATGAAGCAGCACATCGACACAGCCTCGGTAGCGCAGTTGGCAGCGCGTAAGTCTCATAATCTTAAGGTCGTGAGTTCGATCCTCGCCCGGGGCAGTGAAGTATTTATCACTACATGATATAAAATGACCACCACTTAAAACTGCTGTAGCAGCACATCAACACAGCCTCAGTAGCGCAGTTTGCAGCGCGTTAGTCTCATAATCTTAAGGTCGTGAGTTCGATCCTCACCCGGGGCAGTGAAGATTTTATCACTAGATGATATAAAATGACCACCACTTAAAACTGCTGCAGCTGCACATCAACACAGCCTCGGTAGCGCAGTTGGCAGCGCGTAAGTCTCATAATCTTAAGGTCGTGAGTTCGATCCTCACCCGGTGCAGTGAAGTTTTTATCACTACATGATATAAAATGACCACCACTTAAAACTGCTGCAGCTGCACATCAACACAGCCTCGGTAGCGCAGTTGGCAGCGCGTAAGTCTCATAATCTTAAGGTCGTGAGTTCGATCCTCACCCGGGGCAGAGAAGTTTTTATCACTGCATGACATAAAATGACGACCACTTAAAACTGCTGCAGCAGCTCATCAACACAGCCCCAGTAGGGCAGTTGGCAGCGCGTAAGTCTCATAATCTTAAGGTCGTGAGTTCGATCCTCACCCGGGGCAGTGAAGTTTTTATCACTACATGATATAAAATGACCAACACTTAAAACTGCTGCAGCAGCACATCAACACAACCTCGGTAGCGCAGTTGGCAGCGCGTAAGTCTCATAATCTTAAGGTCGTGAGTTCGATCCTCACTCGGGGCAGTGAAGTTTTTATCACTACATGATATAAAATGTCCACAACTTAAAACTGCTGCAGCAGCACATCAGCACAGCCTCGGTAGCGCAGTTGGCAGTGCGTAAGTCTCATAATCTTAAGGTCGTGAGTTCTATCCTCACCCTGGCAGTGAAGTTTTTATCACTAAATGATATAAAATGACCATACCTTACAACTACTGCAGCAGAACAGCAAAACAGCCTCGGTGGCGCAGTAGGCAGCGCGTAGGTCTAATAATCCTAAGGTCGTCAGTTCGATCCTCACCCGGGGCAATGAAGTTTTTATCACTACATGATATAAAATGACCACCACTTAAAACTGCTGCAGCAGCACATCAACACAGCCTCAGCAGCGCGTAAGTCTCATAATCTTAAGGTCGCGAGTTCGATCCTCACCCGGGGCAGTGAAGTTTTTATCACTACATGATATAAAATGACCACCACTTAAAACTGCTGCAGCTGCACATCAACACAGCCTCGGTAGCGCAGTTGGCAGCGCGTAAGTCTCATAATCTTAAGGTCGTGAGTTCGATCCTCAGCCGGGGCAGTGAAGTTTTTATCACTACATGATATAAAATGACCACCACTTAAAACTGCTGCAGCTGCACATCAACACAGCCTCTGTAGCGCAGTTGGCAGCGCGTAAGTCTCATAATCTTAAGGTCGTGAGTTCGATCCTCAGCCGGGGCAGTGAAGTTTTTATCACTACATGATATAAAATGACCACCACTTAAAACTGCTGCAGCAGCACAGCAGCACGCGCAGTTCGCAGCGCGTAAGTCTCATAATCTTAAGGTCGTGAGTTCGATCCTCAGCCGGGGCAGTGAAGTTTTTATCACTACATGATATAAAATGACCACCACTTAAAACTTCTGCAGCAGCACATCACACAGCCTCGGTAGCGCAGTTGGCAGCGCGTAAGTCTCAAAATCTTAAGGTCGTGAGTTCAATCCTCACCCCTGGCAGTGAAGACTTTATCACTAGATGATATAAAATGACAACACCTTACACCTACTGCAGCAGCACATCAACATAGCCTCGGTAGCGCAGTTGGCAGCGCGTAAGTCTCATAATTTTAAGGTCGTGAGTTCGATCCTCAGCCGGGGCAGTGAAGTTTTTATCACTACATGATATAAAATGACCAATACTTAAAACTACTGCAGCAGCACATCAACACAGCCTCGGTAGCGCAGTTGGCAGCAAGTAAGTCTCATAATCTTAAGGTCGTGGTTTCGATCCTCACCCGGCTCAATGAAGTTTTTATCACTACATGATATAAAATGACCACCACTTAAAACTGCTGCAGCAGCACAGCAACACAGCCTCGGTAGCGCAGTTGGCAGCGCGTCAGTCTCATAATCTTAAGGTCGTGAGTTCGATCCTCATTCGGGGCAGTGAAGTTTTTATCACTACAAGATATAAAGTGACCACCACTTAAAACTGCTGCAGCGGCACATCAACACAGCCTCGGTATCGCAGTTGGCAGCGCGTAAGTCTCGTAATCTTAAGGTCGTGAGTTCGATCCTCACCCGGGGCAGTGAAGTTTTTATCACTACATGATATAAAATGACCACCACTTAAAACTGCTGCAGCTGCACCTCAACACAGCCTCGGTAGCGCAGTTGGCAGCGTGTAAGTCTCATAATCTTAAGGTCTTGAGTTCGATCCTCAGCCGGGGCAGTGAAGTTTTTATCACTACATGATATAAAATGACCACCACTTAAAACTACTGCAGCAGCACATCAACATAGCGTCAGTAGCGCAGTTGGCAGCGCGTAAGTCTCATAATCTTAAGGTCGTGAGTTCGGTCCTCAGCCGGGGCAGTGAAGTTTTATCACTACATGATATAAAATGACCACCACTTAAAACTGCTGCAGCAGCACATCAACACAGCCTCGGTAGCGCAGTTGGCAGCGCGTAAGTCTCATAATCTTAAGGTCGTGAGTTCGGTCCTCAGCCGGGGCAGTGAAGTTTTTATCACTACCTGATATAAAATGACGACCACTTAATACTGCTGCAGAGGCTCATCGACACAGCCTCAGTAGCGCAGTTGGCAGCGCGTAAGTCTCATAATCTTAAGGTCGTGAGTTCGATCCTCAGCCGGGGCAGTGTAGTTTTTATCACTACATGATATAAAATGACCACCACTTAAAACTACTGCAGCAGCACATCAACACAGCCTCGGTAGCGCAGTTGGCAGCGCGTAAGTCTCATAATCTTAAGGTCGTGAGTTCGATCCTCAGCCGGGGCAGTGAAGTTTTTATCACTACATGATATAAAATGACCACCACTTAAAACTGCTGTAGCAGCACATCAACACAGCCTCATTAGCGCAGTTTGCAGCGCGTAAGTCTCATAATCTTAAGGTCGTGAGTTCGATCCTCACCCGGGGCAGTGAAGTTTTTATCACTACATGATATAAAATGACCACCACTTAAAACTGCTGCAGCAGCACATCAACACAGCCTCGGTAGCGCAGCTGGCAGCGCGTAAGTCTCATAATCTTAAGGTCGTGAGTTCGATCCTCACCCGGGGCAGTGAAGATTTTATCACTAGATGATATAAAATGGCAATACCT
The DNA here is from genome assembly GCA_030765055.1 of Mantis religiosa. Classification (NCBI taxonomy): domain Eukaryota; kingdom Metazoa; phylum Arthropoda; class Insecta; order Mantodea; family Mantidae; genus Mantis; species Mantis religiosa. Next base: position 23,549 of record JAUKNK010000201.1, read on the forward strand.
TACAACTAATGAAGCAGCACATCGACACAGCCTCGGTAGCGCAGTTGGCAGCGCGTAAGTCTCATAATCTTAAGGTCGTGAGTTTGATCCTCACCCGGGGCAGTGAAGTTTTTATCACTACATGATATAAAATGACCACCACTTAAAACTACTGCAGCAGCACATCAACACAGCCTCGGTAGCGCAGTTGGCAGCGCGTAAGTCTCATAATCTTAAGGTCGTGAGTTCGATCCTCACCCGGGGCAGTGAAGTTTTTATCACTACATGATATAAAATGACCACCACTTAAAACTGCTGTAGCAGCACATCAACACAGCCTCAGTAGCGCAGTTTGCAGCGCGTAAGTCTCATAATCTTAAGGTCGTGAGTTCGATCCTCACCCGGGGCAGTGAAGTTTTTATCACTACATGATGTAAAATGACCACCACTTAAAACTGCTGCAGCAGCACATCAACACAGCCTCGGTAGCGCAGCTGGCAGCGCGTAAGTCTCATAATCTTAAGGTCGTGAGTTCGATCCTCACCCGGGGCAGTGAAGATTTTATCACTAGATGATATAAAATGGCAATACCTTACAACTAATGAAGCTGCACATCGACACAGCCTCGGTAGCGCAGTTGGCAGCGCGTAAGTCTCATAATCTTAAGGTCGTGAGCTTGATCCTCACCCGGGGCAGTGAAGTTTTTATCACTACATGATATAAAATGACCACCACTTAAAACTACTGCAGCAGCACATCAACACAGCCTCGGTAGCGCAGTTGGCAGCGCGTAAGTCTCATAATCTTAAGGTCGTGAGTTCGATCCTCACCCGGGGCAGTGAAGTTTTTATCACTACATGATATAAAATGACCACCACTTAAAACTGCTGTAGCAGCACATCAACACAGCCTCAGTAGCGCAGTTTGCAGTGCGTAAGTCTCATAATCTTAAGATCGTGAGCTCGATCCTCACCCGGGGCAGTGAAGTTTTTATCACTACATGATATAAAATGACCACCACTTAAAACTGCTGCAGCCGCACATCAACACAGCCTCGGTAGCGCAGCTGGCAGCGCGTAAGTCTCATAATCTTAAGGTCGTGAGTTCGATCCTCACCCGGGGCAGTGAAGATTTTATCACTAGATGATATAAAATGACAATACCTTACAACTAATGAAGCAGCACATCAACACAGCCTCGGTAGCGCAGTTGGCAGCGCGTAAGTCTCATAATCTTAAGGTCGTGAGTTCGATCCTCACCCGGGGCAGTGAAGTTTTTATCACTACATGATATAAAATGACCACCACTTAAAACTGCTGCAGCTGCACATCAACACAGCCTTGGTAGCGCAGTTGGCAGCGCGTAAGTCTCATAATCTTAAGGTAGTGAGTTCGATCCTCACCCGGGGCAGTGAAGTTTTTATCACTGCATGATATAAAATGACGACCACTTAAAACTGCTGCAGCAGCTCATCAACACAGCCTCAGTAGCGCAGTTGGCAGCGCGTAAATCTCATAATCTTAAGGTCGTGAGTTCGATCCTCACCCGGGGCAGTGAAGTTTTTATCACTACATGATATAAAATGACCACCACTTAAAACTGCTGCAGCAGCACATCAACACAACCTCGGTAGCGCAGTTGGCAGTGCGTAAGTCTCATAATCTTAAGGTCGTGAGTTCTATCCTCACCCTGCAGTGAAGTTTTTATCACTACATGATATAAAATGACCATACCTTACACCTACTGCAGCAGAAGAGCAAAACAGCCTCGGTGGCGCAGTTGGCAGCGCGTAAGTCTCATAATCTTAAGGTCGTGAGTTCGATCCTCACCCGGGGCAGTGAAGTTTTTATCACTACATGATATAAAATGACCACCACTTAAAACTGCTGTAGCAGCACATCAACACAGCCTCAGCAGCGCGTAAGTCTCATAATCTTAAGGGCGTGAGATCGATCCTCACCGGGGGCAGTGAAGTTTATTTCCCTACATGATATAAAATGACCACCACTTAAAACTGCTGCAGCAGCACATCAACACAGCCACGGTAGCGCAGTTGGCAGCGCGTAAGTCTCATAATCTTAAGGTCGTGAGTTCGATCCTCACCCGGGGCAGTGAAGTTTTTATCACTGCATGATATAAAATGACGACCACTTAAAACTGCTGCAGAGGCTCATCAACACAGCCTCAGTACCGCAGTTGGCAGCGCGTAAGTCTCATAATCTTAAGGTCGTGAGTTCGATCCTCAGCCGGGGCAGTGAAGTTTTTATCACTACATGATATAAAATGACCACCACTTAAAACTACTGCAGCAGCACATCAACACAGCCTCGGTAGCGCAGTTGGCAGCGCGTAAGTCTCATAATCTTAAGGTCGTGAGTTCGATCCTCGCCCGGGGCAGTGAAGTATTTATCACTACATGATATAAAATGACCACCACTTAAAACTGCTGTAGCAGCACATCAACACAGCCTCAGTAGCGCAGTTTGCAGCGCGTTAGTCTCATAATCTTAAGGTCGTGAGTTCGATCCTCACCCGGGGCAGTGAAGATTTTATCACTAGATGATATAAAATGACCACCACTTAAAACTGCTGCAGCTGCACATCAACACAGCCTCGGTAGCGCAGTTGGCAGCGCGTAAGTCTCATAATCTTAAGGTCGTGAGTTCGATCCTCACCCGGTGCAGTGAAGTTTTTATCACTACATGATATAAAATGACCACCACTTAAAACTGCTGCAGCTGCACATCAGCACAGCCTCGGTAGCGCAGTTGGCAGCGCGTAAGTCTCATAATCTTAAGGTCGTGAGTTCGATCCTCACCCGGGGCAGTGAAGTTTTTAACACTGCATGACATAAAATGACGACCACTTAAAACTGCTGCAGCAGCTCATCAACACAGCCTCAGTAGCGCAGTTGGCAGCGCGTAAGTCTCATAATCTTAAGGTCGTGAGTTCGATACTCACCCGGGGCAGTGGTTTTTTTATCACTACATGATATAAAATGACCACCACTTAAAACTGCTGCAGCAGCAGAGCAACACAGCCTCGGTAGCGCAGTTGGCAGCGCGTAAGTCTCATAATCTTAAGGTCGTGAGTTCGATCCTCACTCGGAGCAGTGAAGTTTTTATCACTACATGATATAAAATGTCCACAACTTAAAACTGCTGCAGCTGCACATCAACACATCCTCGGTAGCGCAGTTGGCAGCGCGTAAGTCTCATAATCTTAAGGTCGTGAGTTCGATCCTCAGCCGGGGCAGTGAAGTTTTTATCACTACATGATATAAAATGACCACCACTTAAAACTGCTGCAGCAGCACATCAACACAGCCTCGGTAGCGCAGTTGGCAGCGCGTAAGTCTAATAATCTTAAGGTCGTGAGTTCGATCCTCACCCGGGGCAGTGAAGATTTTATCACTAGATGATATAAAGTGACCATACCTTACAACTAATGAAGCAGCACATCGACACAGCCTCGGTAGCGCAGTTGGCAGCGCGTAAGTCTCATAATCTTAAGGTCGTGAGTTCGATCCTCACCCGGGGCAGTGAAGATTTTATCACTAGATGATATAAAATGGCAATACCTTACAACTAATGAAGCAGCACATCGACACAGCCTCGGTAGCGCAGTTGGCAGCGCGTAAGTCTCATAATCTTAAGGTCGTGAGTTTGATCCTCACCCGGGGCAGTGAAGTTTTTATCACTACATGATATAAAATGACCACCACTTAAAACTACTGCAGCAGCACATCAACACAGCCTCGGTAGCGCAGTTGGCAGCGCGTAAGTCTCATAATCTTAAGGTCGTGAGTTCGATCCTCACCCGGGGCAGTGAAGTTTTTATCTCTACATGATATAAAATGACCACCACTTAAAACTGCTGTAGCAGCACATCAACACAGCCTCAGTAGCGCAGTTTGCAGCGCGTAAGTCTCATAATCTTAAGGTCGTGAGTTCGATCCTCACCCGGGGCAGTGAAGTTTTTATCACTACATGATGTAAAATGACCACCACTTAAAACTGCTGCAGCAGCACATCAACACAGCCTCGGTAGCGCAGCTGGCAGCGCGTAAGTCTCATAATCTTAAGGTCGTGAGTTCGATCCTCACCCGGGGCAGTGAAGATTTTATCACTAGATGATATAAAATGGCAATACCTAACAACTAATGAAGCTGCACATCGACACAGCCTCGGTAGCGCAGTTGGCAGCGCGTAAGTCTCATAATCTTAAGGTCGTGAGTTTGATCCTCACCCGGGGCAGTGAAGTTTTTATCACTACATGATATAAAATGACCACCACTTAAAACTACTGCAGCAGCACATCAACACAGCCTCGGTAGCGCAGTTGGCAGCGCGTAAGTCTCATAATCTTAAGGTCGTGAGTTCGATCCTCCCCCGGGGCAGTGAAGTTTTTATCACTACATGATATAAAATGACCACCACTTAAAACTGCTGTAGCAGCACATCAACACAGCCTCAGTAGCGCAGTTTGCAGTGCGTAAGTCTCATAATCTTAAGATCGTGAGCTCGATCCTCACCCGGGGCAGTGAAGTTTTTATCACTACATGATATAAAATGACCACCACTTAAAACTGCTGCAGCCGCACATCAACACAGCCTCGGTAGCGCAGCTGGCAGCGCGTAAGTCTCATAATCTTAAGGTCGTGAGTTCGATCCTCACCCGGGGCAGTGAAGATTTTATCACTAGATGATATAAAATGACAATACCTTACAACTAATGAAGCAGCACATCAACACAGCCTCGGTAGCGCAGTTGGCAGCGCGTAAGTCTCATAATCTTAAGGTCGTGAGTTCGATCCTCACCCGGGGCAGTGAAGTTTTTATCACTACATGATATAAAATGACCACCACTTAAAACTGCTGCAGCTGCACATCAACACAGCCTTGGTAGCGCAGTTGGCAGCGCGTAAGTCTCATAATCTTAAGGTAGTGAGTTCGATCCTCACCCGGGGCAGTGAAGTTTTTATCACTGCATGATATAAAATGACGACCACTTAAAACTGCTGCAGCAGCTCATCAACACAGCCTCAGTAGCGCAGTTGGCAGCGCGTAAATCTCATAATCTTAAGGTCGTGAGTTCGATCCTCACCCGGGGCAGTGAAGTTTTTATCACTACATGATATAAAATGACCACCACTTAAAACTGCTGCAGCAGCACATCAACACAACCTCGGTAGCGCAGTTGGCAGCGCGTAAGTCTCATAATCTTAAGGTCGTGAGTTCTATCCTCACCCTGCAGTGAAGTTTTTATCACTACATGATATAAAATGACCATACCTTACACCTACTGCAGCAGAAGAGCAAAACAGCCTCGGTGGCGCAGTTGGCAGCGCGTAAGTCTCATAATCATAAGGTCGTGAGTTCGATCCTCACCCGGGGCAGTGAAGTTTTTATCACTACATGATATAAAATGACCACCAATTAAAACTGCTGTAGCAGCACATCAACACAGCCTCAGCAGCGCGTAAGTCTCATAATCTTAAGGGCGTGAGATCGATCCTCACCGGGGGCAGTGAAGTTTATTTCCCTACATGATATAAAATGACCACCACTTAAAACTGCTGCAGCAGCACATCAACACAGCCACGGTAGCGCAGTTGGCAGCGCGTAAGTCTCATAATCTTAAGGTCGTGAGTTCGATCCTCACCCGGGGCAGTGAAGTTTTTATCACTGCATGATATAAAATGACGACCACTTAAAACTGCTGCAGAGGCTCATCAACACAGCCTCAGTACCGCAGTTGGCAGCGCGTAAGTCTCATAATCTTAAGGTCGTGAGTTCGATCCTCAGCCGGGGCAGTGAAGTATTTATCACTACATGATATAAAATGACCACCACTTAAAACTGCTGTAGCAGCACATCAACACAGCCTCAGTAGCGCAGTTTGCAGCGCGTTAGTCTCATAATCTTAAGGTCGTGAGTTCGATCCTCACCCGGGGCAGTGAAGATTTTATCACTAGATGATATAAAATGACCACCACTTAAAACTGCTGCAGCTGCACATCAACACAGCCTCGGTAGCGCAGTTGGCAGCGCGTAAGTCTCATAATCTTAAGGTCGTGAGTTCGATCCTCACCCGGTGCAGTGAAGTTTTTATCACTACATGATATAAAATGACCACCACTTAAAACTGCTGCAGCTGCACATCAACACAGCCTCGGTAGCGCAGTTGGCAGCGCGTAAGTCTCATAATCTTAAGGTCGTGAGTTCGATCCTCACCCGGGGCAGTGAAGTTTTTAACACTGCATGACATAAAATGACGACCACTTAAAACTGCTGCAGCAGCTCATCAACACAGCCTCAGTAGCGCAGTTGGCAGCGCGTAAGTCTCATAATCTTAAGGTCGTGAGTTCGATACTCACCCGGGGCAGTGGTTTTTTTATCACTACATGATATAAAATGACCACCACTTAAAACTGCTGCAGCAGCACAGCAACACAGCCTCGGTAGCGAAGTTGGCAGCGCGTAAGTCTCATAATCTTAAGGTCGTGAGTTCGATCCTCACTCGGAGCAGTGAAGTTTTTATCACTACATGATATAAAATGTCCACAACTTAAAACTGCTGCAGCTGCACATCAACACATCCTCGGTAGCGCAGTTGGCAGCGCGTAAGTCTCATAATCTTAAGGTCGTGAGTTCGATCCTCAGCCGGGGCAGTGAAGTTTTTATCACTACATGATATAAAATGACCACCACTTAAAACTGCTGCAGCAGCACATCAACACAGCCTCGGTAGCGCAGTTGGCAGCGCGTAAGTCTAATAATCTTAAGGTCGTGAGTTCGATCCTCACCCGGGGCAGTGAAGATTTTATCACTACATGATATAAAATGACCACCATTTAAAACTGCTGCAGCTGCACATCAACACAGCCTCGGTAGCGCAGTTGGCAGCGCGTAGGTCTCATAATCTTAAGGTCGTGAGTTCGATCCTCATCCGGGGCAGTGAAGTTTTTATCACTGCATGATATAAAATGACGACCACTTAAAACTGCTGCAGCAGCTCATCAACATAGCCTCAGTAGCTTAGTTGGCAGCGCGTAAGTCTCATAATCTTAAGGTCGTGAGTTCGATCCTCAGCCGGGGCAGTGAAGTTTTTATCACTACATGATATAAAATGACCACCACTTAAAACTACTGCAGCAGCACAGCAACACAGCCTCGGTAGCGCAATTGGCAGCGCGTAAGTCTCATAATCTTAAGGTCGTGAGTTCGATCCTCACCCGGGGCAGTGAAGTTCTTATCACTACATGATATAAAATGACCACCACTTAAAACTGCTGTAGCAGCACATCAACACAGCCTCAGTAGCGCAGTTTGCAGCGCGTAAGTCTCATAATCTTAAGGTCGTGAGCTCGATCCTCACCCGGGGCAGTGAAGTTTTTATCACTACATGATATAAAATGACCACCACTTAAAACTGCTGCAGCAGCACATCAACACAGCCTCGGTAGCACAGTTGGCAGCGCGTAAGTCTCATAATCTTAAGGTCGTGAGTTCGATCCTCACCCGGGGCAGTGAAGATTTTATCACTAGATGATATAAAATGAGAATACCTTACAACTAATGAAGCAGCACATCAACACAGCCTCGGTAGCGCAGTTGGCAGCGCGTAAGTCTCATAATTTTAAGGTCGTGAGTTCGATCCTCACCCGGGGCAGTGAAGTTTTTATCACTACATGATATAAAATGACCACCACTTAAAACTGCTGCAGCTGCACATCAACACAGCCTCGGTAGCGCAGTTGGCAGCGCGTAAGTCTCATAATCTTAAGGTCGTGAGTTCGATCCTCACCCGGGGCAGTGAAGTTTTTATCACTACATGATATAAAATGACCGCCACTTAAAACTGCTGCAGCAGCACATCAACACAACCTCAGTAGCGCAGTTGGCAGCGCGTAAGTCTCATAATCTTAAGGTCGTGAGTTCGATCCTCACCCTGGGCAGTGAAGTTTTTATCACTACATGATATAAAATGTCCACAACTTAAAACTGCTGCAGCAGCACATCAGCACAGCCTCGGTAGCGCAGTTGGCAGTGCGTAAGTCTCATAATCTTAAGGTCGTGAGTTCGATCCTCACCCGGGGCAGTGAAGCTTTTATCACTACATGATATAAAATAACCATACCTTCCAACTACTGCAGCAGAACAGCAAAACAGCCTCGGTGGCGCAGTAGGCAGCGCGTAGGTCTCATAATCCTAAGGTCGTCAGTTCGATCCTTACTCGGGGCAGTGAAATTTTTATCACTACATGATATAAAATTACCACAAGATAGAACTACTGCAGCAGCACATAAATACAGCCTCGGTAGCGCAGTTGGCAGCGCGTAAGTCTCATAATCTTAAGGTCGTGAGTTCGATCCTCACCCGGGGCAGTGAAGTTTTTATCACTACATGATATAAAATGACCACCACTTAAAACTGCTGCAGCAGCATATCAACACAGCCTCGGTAGCGCAGTTGGCAGCGCTTAAGTCTCATAATCTTAAGGTCGTGAGTTCGATCCTCACCCGGGGCAGTGAAGATTTTATCACTAGATGATATAAAAATGACAATACCTTACAACTAATGAAGCAGCACATCCACACAGCCTAGGTAGCGCAGTTGGCAGCGCGTAAGTCTCATAATCTTAAGGTCGTGAGTTCGATCCTCACCCGGGGCAGCTAAGTTTTTATCACTACATGATATAAAATGACCACCACTTAAAACTGCTGCTGCTGCACATCAACACAGCCTCGATAGCGCAGTTGGCAGCGCGTAAGTCTTATAGTCTTAAGGTCGTGAGTTCGATCCTCACGCGGGGCAGTGAAGTTTTTATCACTGCATGACATAAAATGACGACCACTTAAAACTGCTGCAGCAGCTCATCAACACAGCCTCAGTAGCGCAGTTGGCAGCGCGTAAGTCTCATAATCTTAAGGTCGTGAGTTCGATCCTCACTCGGGGCAGTGAAGTTTTTATCACTACATGATATAAAATGTCCACAACTTAAAACTGCTGCAGCTGCACATCAACACAGCCTCGGTAGCGCAGTTGGCAGCTCGTAAGTCTCATAATCTTAAGGTCTTGAGTTCGATCCTCAGCCAGGGCAGTGAAGTTTTTACCACTACATGATATAAAATGACCACCACTTAAAACTGCTGCAGCAGCACATCAACACAGCCTCAGTAGCGCAGTTGGCAGCGCGTAAGTCTCATAATCCTAAGGTCGTGAGTTCGATCCTCAGCCGGGGCAGTGAAGTTTTGATCACTACATGATATAAAATGACAACCACTTAAAACTGCTGTAGCAGCACATCAACACAGCCTCGGTAGCGCAGTTGGCAGCGCGTAAGTCTCATAATCTTAAGGTCGTGAGTTCGGTCCTCACCCGGGGCAGTGAAGTTTTTATCACTACATGACATAAAATGACGAACACTTAATACTGCTGCAGAGGCTCATCGACACAGCCTCAGTAGCGCAGTTGGCAGCGCGTAAGTCTCATAATCTTAAGGTCGTGAGTTCGATCCTCAGCCGGGGCAGTGAAGTTTTTATCACTACATGATATAAAATGACGAACACTTAATACTGCTGCAGAGGCTCACCGACACAGCCTCAATAGCGCAGTTGGCAGCGCGTAAGTCTCATAATCTTAAGGTCGTGAGTTCGATCCTCAGCCGGGGCAGTGAAGTTTTTATCACTACATGATATAAAATGACAATACCTTACAACTAATGAAGCAGCACATCGACACAGCCTCGGTAGCGCAGTTGGCAGCGCGTAAGTCTCATAATCTTAAGGTCGTGAGTTCGATCCTCGCCCGGGGCAGTGAAGTATTTATCACTACATGATATAAAATGACCACCACTTAAAACTGCTGTAGCAGCACATCAACACAGCCTCAGTAGCGCAGTTTGCAGCGCGTTAGTCTCATAATCTTAAGGTCGTGAGTTCGATCCTCACCCGGGGCAGTGAAGATTTTATCACTAGATGATATAAAATGACCACCACTTAAAACTGCTGCAGCTGCACATCAACACAGCCTCGGTAGCGCAGTTGGCAGCGCGTAAGTCTCATAATTTTAAGGTCGTGAGTTCGATCCTCACTCGGAGCAGTGAAGTTTTTATCACTACATGATATAAAATGTCCACAACTTAAAACTGCTGCAGCTGCACATCAACACATCCTCGGTAGCGCAGTTGGCAGCGCGTAAGTCTCATAATCTTAAGGTCGTGAGTTCGATCCTCAGCCGGGGCAGTGAAGTTTTTATCACTACATGATATAAAATGACCACCACTTAAAACTACTGCAGCAGCACATCAACACAACCTCGGTAGCGCAGTTGGCAGCGCGTAAGTCTCATAATCTTAAGGTAGTGAGTTCGATCCTCACCCGGGGCAGTGAAGTTTTTATCACTACATGATATAAAATGACCAGCACTTAAAACTGCTGTAGCAGCACATCAACACAGCCTCAGTAGCGCAGTTTGCAGCGCGTAAGTCTCATAATCTTAAGGTCGTGAGTTCGATCCTCACCCGGGGCAGTGAAGATTTTATCACTAGATGATATAAAGTGACCATACCTTACAACTAATGAAGCAGCACATCGACACAGCCTCGGTAGCGCAGTTGGCAGCGCGTAAGTCTCATAATCTTAAGGTCGTGAGTTCGATCCTCACCCGGGGCAGTGAAGTTTTTATCACTACATGATATAAAATGACCACCATTTAAAACTGCTGCAGCTGCACATCAACACAGCCTCGGTAGCGCAGTTGGCAGCGCGTAGGTCTCATAATCTTAAGGTCGTGAGTTCGATCCTCATCCGGGGCAGTGAAGTTTTTATCACTGCATGATATAAAATGACGACCACTTAAAACTGCTGCAGCAGCTCATCAACATAGCCTCAGTAGCTTAGTTGGCAGCGCGTAAGTCTCATAATCTTAAGGTCGTGAGTTCGATCCTCAGCCGGGGCAGTGAAGTTTTTATCACTACATGATATAAAATGACCACCACTTAAAACTACTGCAGCAGCACATCAACACAGCCTCGGTAGCGCAATTGGCAGCGCGTAAGTCTCATAATCTTAAGGTCGTGAGTTCGATCCTCACCCGGGGCAGTGAAGTTCTTATCACTACATGATATAAAATGACCACCACTTAAAACTGCTGTAGCAGCACATCAACACAGCCTCAGTAGCGCAGTTTGCAGCGCGTAAGTCTCATAATCTTAAGGTCGTGAGCTCGATCCTCACCCGGGGCAGTGAAGTTTTTATCACTACATGATATAAAATGACCACCACTTAAAACTGCTGCAGCAGCACATCAACACAGCCTCGGTAGCACAGTTGGCAGCGCGTAAGTCTCATAATCTTAAGGTCGTGAGTTCGATCCTCACCCGGGGCAGTGAAGATTTTATCACTAGATGATATAAAATGAGAATACCTTACAACTAATGAAGCAGCACATCAACACAGCCTCGGTAGCGCAGTTGGCAGCGCGTAAGTCTCATAATTTTAAGGTCGTGAGTTCGATCCTCACCCGGGGCAGTGAAGTTTTTATCACTACATGATATAAAATGACCACCACTTAAAACTGCTGCAGCTGCACATCAACACAGCCTCGGTAGCGCAGTTGGCAGCGCGTAAGTCTCATAATCTTAAGGTCGTGAGTTCGATCCTCACCCGGGGCAGTGAAGTTTTTATCACTACATGATATAAAATGACCGCCACTTAAAACTGCTGCAGCAGCACATCAACACAACCTCAGTAGCGCAGTTGGCAGCGCGTAAGTCTCATAATCTTAAGGTCGTGAGTTCGATCCTCACCCTGGGCAGTGAAGTTTTTATCACTACATGATATAAAATGTCCACAACTTAAAACTGCTGCAGCAGCACATCAGCACAGCCTCGTTAGCGCAGTTGGCAGTGCGTAAGTCTCATAATCTTAAGGTCGTGAGTTCGATCCTCACCCGGGGCAGTGAAGTTTTTATCACTACATGATATAAAATAACCATACCTTCCAACTACTGCAGCAGAACAGCAAAACAGCCTCGGTGGCGCAGTAGGCAGCGCGTAGGTCTCATAATCCTAAGGTCGTCAGTTCGATCCTTACTCGGGGCAGTGAAATTTTTATCACTACATGATATAAAATTACCACAAGATAGAACTACTGCAGCAGCACATAAATACAGCCTCGGTAACGCAGTTGGCAGCGCGTAAGTCTCATAATCTTAAGGTCGTGAGTTCGGTACTCACCCGGGGCAGTGAAGTTTTTATTACTGCATGATATAAAATGACCACCACATAAAACTGCTGCAGCAGCACATCAACACAGCCTCAGCAGCGCGTAAGTCTCATAATCTTAAGGGCGTGAGATCGATCCTCACCGGGGGCAGTGAAGTTTTTATCCCTACATGATATAAAATGACCACCACTTAAAACTGCTGGAGAGGCTCATCAACACAGCCTCAGTAGCGCAGTTGGCAGCGCGTAAGTCTCATAATCTTAAGGTCGTGAGTTCGATCCTCAGCCGGGGCAGTGAAGTTTTTATCACTACATGATATAAAATGACCACCACTTAAAACTGCTGTAGCAGCACATCAACACAGCCTCAGTAGCGAAGTTTGCAGCGCGTAAGTCTCATAATCTTAAGGTCGTGAGTTCGATCCTCACCTGGGGCAGTGAAGTTTTTATCACTACATGATATAAAATGACCACCACTTAAAACTGCTGCAGCAGCATATCAACACAGCCTCGGTAGCGCAGTTGGCAGCGCGTAAGTCTCATAATCTTAAGGTCGTGAGTTCGATCCTCACCCGGGGCGGTGAAGATTTTATCACTAGATGATATAAAAATGACAATACCTTACAACTAATGAAGCAGCACATCCACACAGCCTAGGTAGCGCAGTTGGCAGCGCGTAAGTCTCATAATCTTAAGGTCGTGGGTTCGATCCTCACCCGGGGCAGCTAAGTTTTTATCACTACATGATATAAAATGACCACCACTTAAAACTGCTGCAGCTGCACATCAACACAGCCTCGATAGCGCAGTTGGCAGCGCGTAAGTCTTATAGTCTTAAGGTCGTGAGTTCGATCCTCACCCGGGGCAGTGAAGTTTTTATCACTGCATGACATAAAATGACGACCACTTAAAACTGCTGCAGCAACTCATCAACACAGCCTCAGTAGCGCAGTTGGCAGCGCGTAAGTCTCATAATCTTAAGGTCGTGAGTTCCATCCTCACCCGGGGCAGTGAAGATTTTATCACTAGATGATATAAAATTAGAATACCTTACAACTAATGAAGCAGCACATCAACACAGCCTCGGTAGCGCAGTTGGCAGCGCGTAAGTCTCATAATCTTAAGGTCTTGAGTTCGATCCTCACCCGGGGCAGTGAAGTTTTTATCACTACATGATATAAAATGACCACCACTTAAAACTGCTGCAGCTGCACATCAACACAGCCTCGGTAGCGCAGTTGGCAGCGCGTAGGTCTCATAATCTTAAGGTCGTGAGTTAGATCCTCACCCGGGGCAGTGAAGTTTTTATCACTGCATGATATAAAATGACGACCACTTAAAACTGCTGCAGCAACTCATCAACACAGCCTCAGTAGCGCAGTTGGCAGCGCGTAAGTCTCATAATCTTAAGGTCGTGAGTTCCATCCTCACCCGGGGCAGTGAAGATTTTATCACTAGATGATATAAAATTAGAATACCTTACAACTAATGAAGCAGCACATCAACACAGCCTCGGTAGCGCAGTTGGCAGCGCGTAAGTCTCATAATCTTAAGGTCTTGAGTTCGATCCTCACCCGGGGTAGTGAAGTTTTTATCACTACATGATATAAAATGACCACCACTTAAAACTGCTGTAGCAGCACATCAACACAGCCTCAGTAGCGCAGTTTGCAGCGCGTAAGTCTCATAATCTAAAGGTCGTGAGTTCGATCCTCACCCGGGGCAGTGAAGATTTTATCACTAGATGATATAAAATAACAATACCTTACAACTAATGAAGCAGCACATCGACACAGCCTCGGTAGCGCAGTTGGCAGCGCGAAAGTCTCATAATCTTAAGGTCGTGAGTTCGATCCTCACCCGGGGCAGTGAAGTTTATATCACTACATGATATAAAATGTCCACAACTTAAAACTGCTGCAGCAGCACATCAGCACAGCCTCGGTAGCGCAGTTGGCAGTGCATAAGTCTCATAATCTTAAGGTCGTGAGTTCTATCCTCACCCTGGCAGTGAAGTTTTTATCACTACATGATATAAAATAACCATACCTTACAACTACTGCAGCAGAACAGCAAAACAGCCTCGGTGGCGCAGTAGGCAGCGCGTAGGTCTCATAATCCTAAGGTCGTCAGTTCGATCCTTACTCGGGGCAGTGAAATTTTTATCACTACATGATAGAAAATTACCACAAGATAGAACTACTGCAGCAGCACATAAATAAAACTTCGGTAGCGCAGTTGGCAAGGCGTAAGTCTCATAATCTTAAGGTCGTGAGTTCGATCCTCACCCGGGGCAGTGAAGTTTTTATCACTGCATGATATAAAATGACCACCACTTAAAACTGCTGCAGCAGCACATCAACACAGCCTCAGCAGCGCGTAAGTCTCATAATCTTAAGGGCGTGAGATCGATCCTCACCGGGGGCAGTGAAGTTTTTATCCCTACATGATATAAAATGACCACCACTTAAAACTGCTGCAGCAGCACATCAACACAGCCTCGGTAGCGCAGTTGGCAGCGCGTAAGTCTCATAATCTTAAGGTCGTGAGGTCGATCCTCACCCGGGGCAATGAAGTTTGTATCACTACCTGATATAAAATGACCACCAATTAAAACTGCTGCAGCAGCACAGCAACACAGCCTCGGTAGCGCAGTTGACAGCGCGTCAGTCTCATAATCATAATGTCGTGAGTTCGATCCTCATTCGGGGCAGTGAAGTTTTTATCACTACAAGATATAAAGTGACCACCACTTAAAACTGCTGCAGCAGCACATCAACACAGCCTCGGTAGCGCAGTTGGCAGCGCGTAAGTCCCATAATCTTAAGGTCGTGAGTTCGATCCTCACCCGGGGCAGTGAAGTTTTTATCACTACATGATATAAAATGACCACCACTTAAAACTGCTGCAGCTGCACATCAACACAGCATCGGTAGCGCAGTTGGCAGCGCGTAAGTCTCATAATCTTAAGGTCGTGAGTTCGATCCTCACCCGGGGCAGTGAAGTTTTTATCATTGCATGATATAAAATGACCACCACTTAATACTGCTGCAGAGGCTCATCAACACAGCCTCAGTAGCGCAGTTGGCAGCGCGTAAGTCTCATAATCTTAAGGTCGTGAGTACGATCCTCAGCCGGGCCAGTGAAGTTTTTATCACTACATGATATAAAATGACTACCACTTAAAACTACTGCAGCAGCAGATCAACACAGCCTCGGTAGCGCAGTTGGCAGCGCGTAAGTCTCATAATCTTAAGGTCGTGAGCTCGATCCTCACCCGGGGCAGTGAAGTTTTTATCATTACATGATATAAAATGACCACAACTTAAAACAACTGCAGCAGCACTGCAACGCAGCCTCGGTAGCGCAGTTGGCAGCGCGTAAGTCTCATAATCTTAAGGTCGTAAATTCGAACCTCACCCGGGGCAGTTATTTTTTATCACTACATGATACAAAATGACCACAACTTAAAACAACTGCAGCAGCACATCAACGCAGCCTCGGTAGCGCAGTTGGCAGCGCGTAGGTCTCATAATCTTAAGGTCGTAAGTTCCATCCTCACCCGACGCAGTTAATTTTTATCACTACATGATATAAAATGACCACAACTTACAACTACTGCAGCAGCACATCAACACAGCCTCGGAAGCGCAGTTGGCAGCACGTAAGTCTCATAATCTTAAGGTCCTGAATTCGAACCTCATCCGGGGCAGTTACTTTTTATCACTACATGATACAAAATGACAACAACTTACAACTACTGCAGCAGCACAGCAACACAGGCTTGGTATATCAGTTGGCAGCGCGTAGGTCTCATAATCTTAAGGTCGTAAGTTCCACCTCACTCGGCGCAGTTAATTTTTATCACTAAATGACATGAAATGACCACAACTTACAACTACTATAGCAGCACATGAACACAGCCTCGGTAGCGCAGTTGCCAGCGCGTAAGTCTCATAATCTTAAGGTCGTGAGTTCGATCCTCACCCGGGGCAGTGAAGTTTTTATCACTACATGATCATAACTTACAACTACTGCAGCAGCACATCAACACAGCCTCGGTAGCGCAGTTGGCAGCGCGAAAGTCTCTTAATCTTAAGGTCTTGAGTTCGATCCTCACCCGGGCAGTAAAGTTTTTATCACTGCATGATATAAAATGATCACAACTTACAACTACCGCAGCAGCACATGAACACAGCCTCGGTAGCGCAGTTGGCAGCACGTAAGTATCATAATCTTAAGGTCCTGAGTTCGGTCCTCAACCGGGGCAGTTAAGTTTTTATCACTACATGATATAAAATGATCAAAACTTCCAACTACTGCAGCAACACATCAACACAGCCTCGGTAGCGCAGTTGGCAGCGCGTAAGTCTCATAATCTTTAGGTCCTGAGTTCGATTCTCACCCGGGGCAAAGAATTTTTTATCACTGCATGATATAAAATGATCACAACTTATAACTACTGCAGCAGCGCAATAACAGAGCCTCGGTAGCGCAGTAGGCAGCGCATAAATCTCATAATCTTAAGGTCCTGAGTTCGGTCCTCAGCCGGGGCAGTGAAGTTTTTATCACTACATGATATAAAATGATCACAACTTACAACTACTGCAACAGCATATCAACACAGCCTCCGTAGCGCATTTGGCAGCGCGTAAGTCTCATAATCATAAGGTCGTGAGTTTTGTCCTCACCCGGGGCAGTGAAGTTTTTATCACTACATGATATAAAATGACCACAACTTACAACTACTGCAGCAGCACATTAACACAGCCTCGGTGGCGCAGTTGTCAGCGCGTAAGTCTCATAATCTTAAGGTCGTGAGTTCGATCCTCACCCGGGGCAGTGCAGTTTTTATCACTACATGATATAAAATGACCACAACTTACAACTACGGCAGCAGCACATCTACACAGCCTCGGTGGCGCAGTTGGCAGCGCGTAAGTCTCATAATCTTAAGGTCGTGAGTTTGATCCTAACCCAGGCAGTGAAGTTTTTATCACTACATGATATAAAATGACCACAACTTAGAACTACTGCAGCTGCACATGAACACAGCCTCGGTGGCGCAGTTGTCAGCGCGTAAGTCTCATAACCTTAAGGTCGTGAGTTCGATCCTCACCCGGGGCAGTGCTGTTTTTATCACTACATGATATAAAATGACCACAACTTACAACTACGGCAGCAGCACATCTACACAGCCTCGGTGGCGCAGTTGGCAGCGCGTAAGTCTCATAATCTTAAGGTCGTGAGTCCGATCCTAACCCAGGCAGTGAAGTTTTTATCACTACATGATATAAAATGACCACAACTTACAACTACTGCAGCAGCACATTAACACAGCCTCGGTGGCGCAGTTGTCAGCGCGTAAGTCTCATAATCTTAAGGTCGTGAGTTCGATCCTAACCCAGGCAGTGAAGTTTTTATCACTACATGATATAAAATGACCACAACTTACAACTACTGCAGCAGCACATTAACACAGCCTCGGTGGCGCAGTTGTCAGCGCGTAAGTCTCATAATCTTAAGGTCGTGAGTTCGATCCTAACCCAGGCAGTGAAGTTTTTTATCACTACATGATACAAAATGACCACAACTTACAACTACTGCAGCAGCACATTAACACAGCCTCGGTGGCGCAGTTGTCAGCGCGTAAGTCTCATAACCTTAAGGTCGTGAGTTCGATCCTCACCCGGGGCAGTGCAGTCTTTATCACTACATGATATAAAATGACCACAACTTACAACTACGGCAGCAGCACATTAACACAGCCTCGGTGGCGCAGTTGTCAGCGCGTAAGTCTCATAATCTTAAGGTCGTGAGTTCGATCCTCACCCGGGGCAGTGAAGTTTTTATCATTGCATGATATAAAATGACCACCACTTAATACTGCTGCAGAGGCTCATCAACACAGCCTCAGTAGCGCAGTTGGCAGCGCGTAAGTCTCATAATCTTAAGGTCGTGAGTACGATCCTCAGCCGGGCCAGTGAAGTTTTTATCACTACATGATATAAAATGACTACCACTTAAAACTACTGCAGCAGCACATCAACACAGCCTCGGTAGCGCAGTTGGCAGCGCGTAAGTCTCATAATCTTAAGGTCGTGAGCTCGATCCTCACCCGGGGCAGTGAAGTTTTTATCACTACATGATATAAAATGACCACAACTTAAAACAACTGCAGCAGCACATCAACGCAGCCTCGGTAGCGCAGTTGGCAGCGCGTAAGTCTCATAATCTTAAGGTCGTAAATTCGAACCTCACCCGGGGCAGTTATTTTTTATCACTACATGATACAAAATGACCACAACTTAAAACAACTGCAGCAGCACATCAACGCAGCCTCGGTAGCGCAGTTGGCAGCGCGTAGGTCTCATAATCTTAAGGTCGTAAGTTCCATCCTCACCCGACGCAGTTAATTTTTATCACTACATGATATAAAATGACCACAACTTACAACTACTGCAGCAGCACATCAACACAGCCTCGGAAGCGCAGTTGGCAGCACGTAAGTCTCATAATCTTAAGGTCCTGAATTCGAACCTCATCCGGGGCAGTTACTTTTTATCACTACATGATACAAAATGACAACAACTTACAACTACTGCAGCAGCACAGCAACACAGGCTTGGTATATCAGTTGGCAGCGCGTAGGTCTCATAATCTTAAGGTCGTAAGTTCCATCCTCACTCGGCGCAGTTAATTTTTATCACTAAATGACATGAAATGACCACAACTTACAACTACTACAGCAGCACATGAACACAGCCTCGGTAGCGCAGTTGCCAGCGCGTAAGTCTCATAATCTTAAGGTCGTGAGTTCGATCCTCACCCGGGGCAGTGAAGTTTTTATCACTACATGATCATAACTTACAACTACTGCAGCAGCACATCAACACAGCCTCGGTAGCGCAGTTGGCAGCGCGAAAGTCTCTTAATCTTAAGGTCTTGAGTTCGATCCTCACCCGGGCAGTAAAGTTTTTATCACTGCATGATATAAAATGATCACAACTTACAACTACCGCAGCAGCACATGAACACAGCCTCGGTAGCGCAGTTGGCAGCACGTAAGTATCATAATCTTAAGGTCCTGAGTTCGGTCCTCAACCGGGGCAGTTAAGTTTTTATCACTACATGATATAAAATGATCAAAACTTCCAACTACTGCAGCAACACATCAACACAGCCTCGGTAGCGCAGTTGGCAGCGCGTAAGTCTCATAATCTTTAGGTCCTGAGTTCGATTCTCACCCGGGGCAATGAATTTTTTATCACTGCATGATATAAAATGATCACAACTTATAACTACTGCAGCAGCGCATTAACAGAGCCTCGGTAGCGCAGTAGGCAGCGCATAAATCTCATAATCTTAAGGTCCTGAGTTCGGTCCTCAGCCGGGGCAGTGAAGTTTTTATCACTACATGATATAAAATGATCACAACTTACAACTACTGCAACAGCATATCAACACAGCCTCCGTAGCGCATTTGGCAGCGCGTAAGTCTCATAATCTTAAGGTCCTGAGTTCGATCCTCACCCGGGGCAGTGAAGTTTTTATCACTACATGATATAAAATGACCACAACTTACAACTACTGCAGCAGGACATCAACACAGCCTCGGTAGCGCAGTTGGCAGCGCGTAAGTCTCATAATCTTAAGGTCGTGAGTTCGATCCTCACTCGGGGCAATGAAGTTTTTATCACTGCGTGATATAAAATGACCACAACTTACAACTACTGCAGCAGCATATAAACACAGCCTCGGTAGCGCAGTTGGCAGCGCGTAAGTCTCATAATCATAAGGTCGTGAGTTTTGTCCTCACCCGGGGCAGTGAAGTTTTTATCACTACATGATATAAAATGACCACAACTTACAACTACTGCAGCAGCACATTAACACAGCCTCGGTGGCGCAGTTGTCAGCGCGTAAGTCTCATAATCTTAAGGTCGTGAGTTCGATCCTCACCCGGGGCAGTGCAGTTTTTATCACTACATGATATAAAATGACCACAACTTACAACTACGGCAGCAGCACATCTACACAGCCTCGGTGGCGCAGTTGGCAGCGCGTAAGTCTCATAATCTTAAGGTCGTGAGTTTGATCCTAACCCAGGCAGTGAAGTTTTTATCACTACATGATATAAAATGACCACAACTTAGAACTACTGCAGCTGCACATGAACACAGCCTCGGTGGCGCAGTTGTCAGCGCGTAAGTCTCATAACCTTAAGGTCGTGAGTTCGATCCTCACCCGGGGCAGTGCTGTTTTTATCACTACATGATATAAAATGACCACAACTTACAACTACGGCAGCAGCACATCTACACAGCCTCGGTGGCGCAGTTGGCAGCGCGTAAGTCTCATAATCTTAAGGTCGTGAGTCCGATCCTAACCCAGGCAGTGAAGTTTTTATCACTACATGATATAAAATGACCACAACTTACAACTACTGCAGCAGCACATTAACACAGCCTCGGTGGCGCAGTTGTCAGCGCGTAAGTCTCATAATCTTAAGGTCGTGAGTTCGATCCTAACCCAGGCAGTGAAGTTTTTATCACTACATGATATAAAATGACCACAACTTACAACTACTGCAGCAGCACATTAACACAGCCTCGGTGGCGCAGTTGTCAGCGCGTAAGTCTCATAATCTTAAGGTCGTGAGTTCGATCCTAACCCAGGCAGTGAAGTTTTTTATCACTACATGATACAAAATGACCACAACTTACAACTACTGCAGCAGCACATTAACACAGCCTCGGTGGCGCAGTTGTCAGCGCGTAAGTCTCATAACCTTAAGGTCGTGAGTTCGATCCTCACCCGGGGCAGTGCAGTCTTTATCACTACATGATATAAAATGACCACAACTTACAACTACGGCAGCAGCACATTAACACAGCCTCGGTGGCGCAGTTGTCAGCGCGTAAGTCTCATAATCTTAAGGTCGTGAGTTCGATCCTCACCCGGGGCAGTGAAGTTTTTATCATTGCATGATATAAAATGACCACCACTTAATACTGCTGCAGAGGCTCATCAACACAGCCTCAGTAGCGCAGTTGGCAGCGCGTAAGTCTCATAATCTTAAGGTCGTGAGTACGATCCTCAGCCGGGCCAGTGAAGTTTTTATCACTACATGATATAAAATGACTACCACTTAAAACTACTGCAGCAGCACATCAACACAGCCTCGGTAGCGCAGTTGGCAGCGCGTAAGTCTCATAATCTTAAGGTCGTGAGCTCGATCCTCACCCGGGGCAGTGAAGTTTTTATCACTACATGATATAAAATGACCACAACTTAAAACAACTGCAGCAGCACATCAACGCAGCCTCGGTAGCGCAGTTGGCAGCGCGTAAGTCTCATAATCTTAAGGTCGTAAATTCGAACCTCACCCGGGGCAGTTATTTTTTATCACTACATGATACAAAATGACCACAACTTAAAACAACTGCAGCAGCACATCAACGCAGCCTCGGTAGCGCAGTTGGCAGCGCGTAGGTCTCATAATCTTAAGGTCGTAAGTTCCATCCTCACCCGACGCAGTTAATTTTTATCACTACATGATATAAAATGACCACAACTTACAACTACTGCAGCAGCACATCAACACAGCCTCGGAAGCGCAGTTGGCAGCACGTAAGTCTCATAATCTTAAGGTCCTGAATTCGAACCTCATCCGGGGCAGTTACTTTTTATCACTACATGATACAAAATGACAACAACTTACAACTACTGCAGCAGCACAGCAACACAGGCTTGGTATATCAGTTGGCAGCGCGTAGGTCTCATAATCTTAAGGTCGTAAGTTCCATCCTCACTCGGCGCAGTTAATTTTTATCACTAAATGACATGAAATGACCACAACTTACAACTACTACAGCAGCACATGAACACAGCCTCGGTAGCGCAGTTGCCAGCGCGTAAGTCTCATAATCTTAAGGTCGTGAGTTCGATCCTCACCCGGGGCAGTGAAGTTTTTATCACTACATGATCATAACTTACAACTACTGCAGCAGCACATCAACACAGCCTCGGTAGCGCAGTTGGCAGCGCGAAAGTCTCTTAATCTTAAGGTCTTGAGTTCGATCCTCACCCGGGCAGTAAAGTTTTTATCACTGCATGATATAAAATGATCACAACTTACAACTACCGCAGCAGCACATGAACACAGCCTCGGTAGCGCAGTTGGCAGCACGTAGGTATCATAATCTTAAGGTCCTGAGTTCGGTCCTCAACCGGGGCAGTTAAGTTTTTATCACTACATGATATAAAATGATCAAAACTTCCAACTACTGCAGCAACACATCAACACAGCCTCGGTAGCGCAGTTGGCAGCGCGTAAGTCTCATAATCTTTAGGTCCTGAGTTCGATTCTCACCCGGGGCAATGAATTTTTTATCACTGCATGATATAAAATGATCACAACTTATAACTACTGCAGCAGCGCATTAACAGAGCCTCGGTAGCGCAGTAGGCAGCGCATAAATCTCATAATCTTAAGGTCCTGAGTTCGGTCCTCAGCCGGGGCAGTGAAGTTTTTATCACTACATGATATAAAATGATCACAACTTACAACTACTGCAACAGCATATCAACACAGCCTCCGTAGCGCATTTGGCAGCGCGTAAGTCTCATAATCTTAAGGTCCTGAGTTCGATCCTCACCCGGGGCAGTGAAGTTTTTATCACTACATGATATAAAATGACCACAACTTACAACTACTGCAGCAGGACATCAACACAGCCTCGGTAGCGCAGTTGGCAGCGCGTAAGTCTCATAATCTTAAGGTCGTGAGTTCGATCCTCACTCGGGGCAATGAAGTCTTTATCACTGCGTGATATAAAATGACCACAACTTACAACTACTGCAGCAGCATATAAACACAGCCTCGGTAGCGCAGTTGGCAGCGCGTAAGTCTCATAATCATAAGGTCGTGAGTTTTGTCCTCACCCGGGGCAGTGAAGTTTTTATCACTACATGATATAAAATGACCACAACTTACAACTACTGCAGCAGCACATTAACACAGCCTCGGTGGCGCAGTTGTCAGCGCGTAAGTCTCATAATCTTAAGGTCGTGAGTTCGATCCTCACCCGGGGCAGTGCAGTTTTTATCACTACATGATATAAAATGACCACAACTTACAACTACGGCAGCAGCACATCTACACAGCCTCTGTGGCGCAGTTGGCAGCGCGTAAGTCTCATAATCTTAAGGTCGTGAGTTTGATCCTAACCCAGGCAGTGAAGTTTTTATCACTACATGATATAAAATGACCACAACTTACAACTACTGCAGCTGCACATGAACACAGCCTCGGTGGCGCAGTTGTCAGCGCGTAAGTCTCATAATCTTAAGGTCGTGAGTTCGATCCTAACCCAGGCAGTGAAGTTTTTATCACTACATGATACAAAATGACCACAACTTACAACTACTGCAGCAGCACATTAACACAGCCTCGGTGGCGCAGTTGTCAGCGCGTAAGTCTCATAACCTTAAGGTCGTGAGTTCGATCCTCACCCGGGGCAGTGCAGTTTTTATCACTACATGATATAAAATGACCACAACTTACAACTACGGCAGCAGCACATTAACACAGCCTCGGTGGCGCAGTTGTCAGCGCGTAAGTCTCATAATCTTAAGGTCGTGTGTTCGATCCTCACCCGGGGCAGTAAGGTTTTTATCACTACATGGGAAAAAATAACCACAACTTGAAAATACTGCTACAGCACTGCAACACAGCCTCGGTAGCGCAGTAGGTAGCGCGTAATTCTCATAATCTTAAAGTCGTGAGTTCGATGCTCAGCCGGAGCAGTGAAGTTTTTATCACTACATGATATAAAATGACCACCACTTAAAACTACTGCAGCAGCACATCAGCACAGCCTCGGTATCGCAGTTGGCAGCGCGTAAGTCTCATAATCTTAAGGTCGTGAGTTCGATCCTCACCCGGGGCATTGAGGTTTTTATCACTACATGATATAAAATGACCACCACTTAAAACTGCTGCAGCAGCACATCAACACAGCCTCGGTAGCGCAGTTGGCAGCGCGTAAGTCTCATAATCTTAAGGTCGTGAGTTCAATCCTCACCCCTGGCAGTGAAGACTTTATCACTAGATGATATAAAATGACTACCACTTAAAACTGCTGCAGCAGCACATCAACACAGCCTCGGTAGCGCAGTTGTCAGCGCGTAAGTCTCATAATCTTAAGGTCGTGAGTTTGATCCTCACCCGGGGCGGTGAGGCTTTTATCACTACATGATATAAAATGACCACCACTTAAAACTGCTGCACCAGCACATGAACACAGCCTCGGTAGCGCAGTTGTCAGCGCGTAAGTCTCATAATCTTAAGGTCATGAGTTCGATCTTCACCGGGGCAGTGAACTTTTTATCACTACATGATATAAAATGTCCACAACTTAAAACTACTAGAGCAGCACATCAACACAGCCTCGGTAGCGCAGTTGGCAGCACGTAAGTCTCATAATCTTAAGGTCGTGAGTTCGATCCTCACCCGGGGCAGTGAAGTTTTTATCATTGCATGATATAAAATGACCACCACTTAATACTGGCGCAGAGGCTCATCAACACAGCCTCAGTAGCGCAGTTGGCAGCGCGTAAGTCTCATAATCTTAAGGTCGTGAGTACGATCCTCAGCCGGGCCAGTGAAGTTTTTATCACTACATGATATAAAATGACTACCACTTAAAACTACTGCAGCAGCACATCAACACAGCCTCGGTAGCGCAGTTGGCAGCGCGTAAGTCTCATAATCTTAAGGTCGTGAGCTCGATCCTCACCCGGGGCAGTGAAGTTTTTATCACTACATGATATAAAATGACCACAACTTAAAACAACTGCAGCAGCACATCAACGCAGCCTCGGTAGCGCAGTTGGCAGCGCGTAAGTCTCATAATCTTAAGGTCGTAAATTCGAACCTCACCCGGGGCAGTTATTTTTTATCACTACATGATACAAAATGACCACAACTTAAAACAACTGCAGCAGCACATCAACGCAGCCTCGGTAGCGCAGTTGGCAGCGCGTAGGTCTCATAATCTTAAGGTCGTAAGTTCCATCCTCACCCGACGCAGTTAATTTTTATCACTACATGATATAAAATGACCACAACTTACAACTACTGCAGCAGCACATCAACACAGCCTCGGAAGCGCAGTTGGCAGCACGTAAGTCTCATAATCTTAAGGTCCTGAATTCGAACCTCATCCGGGGCAGTTACTTTTTATCACTACATGATACAAAATGACAACAACTTACAACTACTGCAGCAGCACAGCAACACAGGCTTGGTATATCAGTTGGCAGCGCGTAGGTCTCATAATCTTAAGGTCGTAAGTTCCATCCTCACTCGGCGCAGTTAATTTTTATCACTAAATGACATGAAATGACCACAACTTAGAACTACTACAGCAGCACATGAACACAGCCTCGGTAGCGCAGTTGCCAGCGCGTAAGTCTCATAATCTTAAGGTCGTGAGTTCGATCCTCACCCGGGGCAGTGAAGTTTTTATCACTACATGATCATAACTTACAACTACTGCAGCAGCACATCAACACAGCCTCGGTAGCGCAGTTGGCAGCGCGAAAGTCTCTTAATCTTAAGGTCTTGAGTTCGATCCTCACCCGGGCAGTAAAGTTTTTATCACTGCATGATATAAAATGATCACAACTTACAACTACCGCAGCAGCACATGAACACAGCCTCGGTAGCGCAGTTGGCAGCACGTAAGTATCATAATCTTAAGGTCCTGAGTTCGGTCCTCAACCGGGGCAGTTAAGTTTTTATCACTACATGATATAAAATGATCAAAACTTCCAACTACTGCAGCAACACATCAACACAGCCTCGGTAGCGCAGTTGGCAGCGCGTAAGTCTCATAATCTTTAGGTCCTGAGTTCGATTCTCACCCGGGGCAATGAATTTTTTATCACTGCATGATATAAAATGATCACAACTTATAACTACTGCAGCAGCGCATTAACAGAGCCTCGGTAGCGCAGTAGGCAGCGCATAAATCTCATAATCTTAAGGTCCTGAGTTCGGTCCTCAGCCTGGGCAGTGAAGTTTTTATCACTACATGATATAAAATGATCACAACTTACAACTACTGCAACAGCATATCAACACAGCCTCCGTAGCGCATTTGGCAGCGCGTAAGTCTCATAATCTTAAGGTCCTGAGTTCGATCCTCACCCGGGGCAGTGAAGTTTTTATCACTACATGATATAAAATGACCACAACTTACAACTACTGCAGCAGGACATCAACACAGCCTCGGTAGCGCAGTTGGCTGCGCGTAAGTCTCATAATCTTAAGGTCGTGAGTTCGATCCTCACTCGGGGCAATGAAGTTTTTATCACTGCGTGATATAAAATGACCACAACTTACAACTACTGCAGCAGCATATAAACACAGCCTCGGTAGCGCAGTTGGCAGCGCGTAAGTCTCATAATCATAAGGTCGTGAGTTTTGTCCTCACCCGGGGCAGTGAAGTTTTTATCACTACATGATATAAAATGACCACAACTTACAACTACTGCAGCAGCACATTAACACAGCCTCGGTGGCGCAGTTGTCAGCGCGTAAGTCTCATAATCTTAAGGTCGTGAGTTCGATCCTCACCCGGGGCAGTGCAGTTTTTATCACTACATGATATAAAATGACCACAACTTACAACTACGGCAGCAGCACATCTACACAGCCTCGGTGGCGCAGTTGGCAGCGCGTAAGTCTCATAATCTTAAGGTCGTGAGTTTGATCCTAACCCAGGCAGTGAAGTTTTTATCACTACATGATATAAAATGACCACAACTTACAACTACTGCAGCTGCACATGAACACAGCCTCGGTGGCGCAGTTGTCAGCGCGTAAGTCTCATAACCTTAAGGTCGTGAGTTCGATCCTCACCCGGGGCAGTGCTGTTTTTATCACTACATGATATAAAATGACCACAACTTACAACTACGGCAGCAGCACATCTACACAGCCTCGGTGGCGCAGTTGGCAGCGCGTAAGTCTCATAATCTTAAGGTCGTGAGTTCGATCCTAACCCAGGCAGTGAAGTTTTTATCACTACATGATATAAAATGACCACAACTTACAACTACTGCAGCAGCACATTAACACAGCCTCGGTGGCGCAGTTGTCAGCGCGTAAGTCTCATAATCTTAAGGTCGTGAGTTCGATCCTAACCCAGGCAGTGAAGTTTTTATCACTACATGATATAAAATGACCACAACTTACAACTACTGCAGCAGCACATTAACACAGCCTCGGTGGCGCAGTTGTCAGCGCGTAAGTCTCATAATCTTAAGGTCGTGAGTTCGATCCTAACCCAGGCAGTGAAGTTTTTATCACTACATGATACAAAATGACCACAACTTACAACTACTGCAGCAGCACATTAACACAGCCTCGGTGGCGCAGTTGTCAGCGCGTAAGTCTCATAACCTTAAGGTCGTGAGTTCGATCCTCACCCGGGGCAGTGCAGTTGTTATCACTACATGATATAAAATGACCACAACTTACAACTACGGCAGCAGCACATTAACACAGCCTCGGTGGCGCAGTTTTCAGCGCGTAAGTCTCATAATCTTAAGGTCGTGAGTTCGATCCTCACCCGGGGCAGTAAGGTTTTTATCACTACATGGGAAAAAATAACCACAACTTGAAAATACTGCTACAGCACTGCAACACAGCCTCGGTAGCGCAGTAGGTAGCGCGTAATTCTCATAATCTTAAAGTCGTGAGTTCGATGCTCAGCCGGAGCAGTGAAGTTTTTATCACTACATGATATAAAATGACCACCACTTAAAACTACTGCAGCAGCACATCAGCACAGCCTCGGTATCGCAGTTGGCAGCGCGTAAGTCTCATAATCTTAAGGTCGTGAGTTCGATCCTCACCCGGGGCATTGAGGTTTTTATCACTACATGATATAAAATGACCACCACTTAAAACTGCTGCAGCAGCACATCAACACAGCCTCGGTAGCGCAGTTGGCAGCGCGTAAGTCTCATAATCTTAAGGTCGTGAGTTCAATCCTCACCCCTGGCAGTGAAGACTTTATCACTAGATGATATAAAATGACTACCACTTAAAACTGCTGCAGCAGCACATCAACACAGCCTCGGTAGCGCAGTTGTCAGCGCGTAAGTCTCATAATCTTAAGGTCGTGAGTTCGATCCTCACCCGGGGCGGTGAAGTTTTTATCACTACATGATATAAAATGACCACCACTTAAAACTGCTGCAGCAGCACATCAACACAGCCTCGGTAGCGCAGGTGGCAGCGCGTAAGTCTCATAATCTTAAGGTCGTGAGTTTGATCCTCACCCGGGGCGGTGAGGCTTTTATCACTACATGATATAAAATGACCACCACTTAAAACTGCTGCACCAGCACATGAACACAGCCTCGGTAGCGCAGTTGTCAGCGCGTAAGTCTCATAATCTTAAGGTCATGAGTTCGATCTTCACCGGGGCAGTGAAGTTTTTATCACTACATGATATAAAATGTCCACAACTTAAAACTACTAGAGCAGCACATCAACACAGCCTCGGTAGCGCAGTTGGCAGCGCGTAAGTCTCATAATCTTAAGGTCGTGAGTTCGATCCTCACACGGGGCAGTGAAGTTTTTATCACTACATGATATAAAATGACTACCACTTAAAACTGCTGCAGCAGCACATCAACACAGCCTCGGTAGCGCAGGTGGCAGCGCGTAAGTCTCATAATCTTAAGGTCGTGAGTTTGATCCTCACCCGGGGCGGTGAGGTTTTTATCACTACATGATATAAAATGACCACCACTTAAAACTGCTGCACCAGCACATGAACACAGCCTCGGTAGCGCAGTTGTCAGCGCGTAAGTCTCATAATCTTAAGGTCGTGAGTTCGATCCTCACCCAGGGCAGTGAAGTTTTTATCACTACATGATATAAAATGACCACCACTTGAAACTGCTGCAGCAGCACATCAACACAGCCTCGGTAGCTCAGTTGGCAGCGCGTAAGTCTCATAACCTTAAGGTCGTTAGTTCGATCCTCACCCGGGGCAGTGAAGTTTTTAACACTACATGATATAAAATGTCCACAACTTACAACTACTGCAGCAGCACATCAACACAACCTCGGTAGCGCAGTTGTCAGTGCGTAAGTCTCATAATCTTAACGTCGTGAGTTCGATCCTCACCCGGGGCATTGAAGTTTTTATCACTACATGATATAAAATGACCACCACTTAAAACTGCTGCAGCAGCACATCAACACAGCTTCAGTATCGCAGTTGGCAGCGCGTAAGCCTCATAAACTTAAGGTCGTGAGTTCGATCCTCAACCGGGGCAGTGAAGTTTTTATCACTACATGTTATAAAATGTCCACAACTTAAAACTTCTGCAGCAGCACATCACACAGCCTCGGTAGCGCAGTTGGCAGCGCGTAAGTCTCATAATCTTAAGGTCGTGAGTTCAATCGTCACCCCTGGCAGTGAAGACTTTATCACTAGATGATATAAAATGACAACACCTTACACCTACTGCAGCAGCACATCAACATAGCCTCGGTAGCGCAGTTGGCAGCGCGTAAGTCTCATAATATTAAGGTCATGAATTCGATCCTCACCGGGGCAGTGAAGTTTTTATCACTACATGATATAAAATGTCCACAACTTAAAACTACTAGAGCAGCACATCAACACAGCCTCGGTAGCGCAGTTGGCAGCGCGTAAGTCTCATAATCTTAAGGTCGTGAGTTCGATCCTCACACGGGGCAGTGAAGTTTTTAATACTACATGATATAAAATGACTACCACTTAAAACTGCTGCAGCAGCACATCAACACAGCCTCGGTAGCGCAGTTGTCAGCGCGTAAGTCTCATAATCTTAAGGTCGTGAGTTCGATCCTCACCCGGGGCGGTGAAGTTTTTATCACTACATGATATAAAATGACAACCACTTAAAACTGCAGCAGCAGCACATCAACACAGCCTCGGTAGCGCAGGTGGCAGCGCGTATGTCTCATAATCTTAAGGTCGTGAGTTTGATCCTCACCCGGGGCGATGAGGTTTTTATCACTACATGATATAAAATGACCACCACTTAAAACTGCTGCACCAGCACATGAACACAGCCTCGGTAGCGCAGTTGTCAGCGCGTAAGTCTCATAATCTTAAGGTCGTGAGTTCGATCCTCACCCGGGGCAGTGAAGTTTTTATCACTACATGATATAAAATGACCACCACTTGAAACTGCTGCAGCAGCACATCAACACAGCCTCGGTAGCTCAGTTGGCAGCGCGTAAGTCTCATAACCTTAAGGTCGTAAGTTCGATCCTTACCCGGGGCAGTGGAGTTTTTATCACTACATGATATAAAATGTCCACAACTTACAACTACTGCAGCAGCACATCAACACAACCTCGGTAGCGCAGTTGTCAGTGCGTAAGTCTCATAATCTTAACGTCATGAGTTCGATCCTCACCCGGGGCAGTGAAGTTTTTATCACTACATGATATAAAATGACCACCACTTAAAACTGCTGCAGCAGCACATCAACACAGCTTCAGTATCGCAGTTGGCAGCGCGTAAGCCTCATAAACTTAAGGTCGTGAGTTCGATCCTCAACCGGGGCAGTGAAGTTTTTATCACTACATGATATAAAATGTCCACAACTTAAAACTTCTGCAGCAGCACATCAAACAGCCTCGGTAGAGCGGTTGGCAGCGCGGAAGTCTCATAATCTTAAGGTCGTGAGTTCGATCCTTACCCGGGGCATTGAGGTTTTTATCACTACATGATATAAAATGACCACCACTTAAAACTGCTGCAGCAGACATCAACACAGCCTCGGTAGCGCAGTTGGCAGCGCGTAAGTCTCATACTCTTAAGGTCGTGAGTTCGATCCTCACCCGGGGCAGTGAGGTTTTTACCACTACATGATATAAAATGACCACCAGTTAAAACTGCTGCAGCAGCATATCAATACAGCCTCGGTAGCGCAGTTGGCAGCGCGTAAGTCTCATAATCTTAAGGTCGTGAGTTCGATCCTCACCCCTGGCAGTGAAGACTTTATCACTAGATGATATAAAATGACAACACCTTACAACTACTGCAGCAGCACATCAACACAGCCTCGGTAGCGCAGTTGGCAGCGCGTAAGTCTCATAACCTTAAGGTCGTGAGTTCGATCCTCACCCGGGGCAGTGAAGTTTTTATCACTACATGATATAAAATGACCACCACTTAAAACTGCTGCAGCAGCACATCAACACAGCCTCGGTAGCGCAGTTGGCAGCGCGTAAGTCTCATAATCTTAAGGTCGTGAGTTCGATCCTCACCCGGGGCAGCGAGGTTTTTATCACTACATGATATAAAATGATCACCAGTTAAAACTGCTGCAGCAGCACATCAACACAGCCTCGGTAGCGCAGTTAGCAGCGCGTAAGTCTCATAATCTTAAGGTCGTGAGTTCGATATTAACACGTGGCAGTGAAGATTTTATCACTACATGATATAAAATGACAACACCTTACAACTACTGCAGCAGCACATCAATACAGCCTCGGTAGCGCAGTTGTCAGTGCGTAAGTCTCATAATCTTAACGTCGTGAGTTCGATCCTCACCCGGGGCAGTGAAGTTTTTATCACTAGATGATATAAAATGACCATAACTGACAACTACTGCAGCAGCAAATCAACATAGCCTCGGTAGCGCATTTGGCAGCGCGTAAGTCTCATAATCTTAAGGTCGTGAGTTCGATCCTCACCCAGGGCAGTAAAGTTTTTATCACATCATGATATAAAATGTCCACAACTTAAAACTACTGCAGCAGCACCTCACACAGCCTCGGTAGCGCAGTTGGCAGCGCGTAAGTCTCATAATCTTAAGGTCCTGAGTTTCATCCTCACCCGGGGCAGTGAACTTTTTATCACCTAATGATATAAAATGACCATAACTTAAACTACTGCAGCAGCACATCAACACAGCCTCGGTAGCGCATTTGGCAGCGCGTAAGTCTCATAATCTTAAGGTCATGAGTTCGATCCTCACCCGGGCAGTGAGGTTCTTATCACTACATGATATAAAATGTCCACAACTTACAACTACTGCAGCAGCACATCAACTCAACCTCGGTAGCGCAGTTGCAGTGCGTAAGTCTTATAATCTTAAGGTCGTGAGTTCGATCCTCACCCGGGGCAGTGAAGTTTTTATCACTACATGATATAAAATGACCACCACTTGAAACTGCTGCAGCAGCACATCAGCACAGCCTCGGTATCGCAGTTGGCAGCGCGTAAGTCTCATAATCTTAAGGTCGTGAGTTCGATCCTCACCCGGGGCATTGAGGTTTTTATCACTACATGATATAAAATGACCACCACTTAAAACTGCTGCAGCAGCACATCAACACAGCCTCGGTAGCGCAGTTGGCAGCCCGTAAGTCTCATAATCTTAAGGTCGTGAGTTCAATCCTCACCCCTGGCAGTGAAGACTTTATCACTAGATGATATAAAATGACAACACCTTACACCTACTACAGCAGCACATCAACATAGCCTCGGTAGCGCAGTTGCAGCGCGTAAGTCTCATAATCTTAAGGTCATGAGTTCGATCTTCACTGGGGCAGTGAAGTTTTTATCCCTACATGATATAAAATGTCCACAACTTAAAACTACTAGAGCAGCACATCAACACAGCCTTGGTAGCGCAGTTGGCAGCGCGTAAGTCTAATAATCTTAAGGTCGTGAGTTCGATCCTCACACGGGGCAGTGAAATTTTTATCACTACATGATATAAAATGACTACCACGTAAAACTGCTGCAGCAGCACATCAACACAGCCTCGGTAGCGCAGTTGTCAGCGCGTAAGTCTCATAATCTTAAGGTCGTGAGTTTGATCCTCACCCGGGGCGGTGAAGTTTTTATCACTACATGATATAAAATGACCACCACTTAAAACTGCTGCAGCAGCACATCAACACAGCCTCGGTAGCGCAGGTGGCAGCGCGTAAGTCTCATAATCTTAAGGTCGTGAGTTTCATCCTCACCCGGGGCGGTGAGGTTTTTATCACTACATGATATAAAATGACCACCACTTAAAACTGCTGCACCAGCACATGAACACAGCCTCGGTAGCGCAGTTGTCAGCGCGTAAGTCTCATAATCTTAAGGTCGTGAGTTCGATCCTCACCCGGGGCAGTGAAGTTTTTATCACTACATGATATAAAATGACCACCACTTGAAACTGCTGCAGCAGCACATCAACACAGCCTCGGTAGCTCAGTTGGCAGCGCGTAAGTCTCATAACCTTAAGGTCGTTAGTTCGATCCTCACCCGGGGCAGTGAAGTTTTTATCACTACATGATATAAAATGTCCACAACTTACAACTACTGCAGCAGCACATCAACACAACCTCGGTAGCGCAATTGTCAGTGCGTAAGTCTCATAATCTTAACGTCATGAGTTCGATCCTCACCCGGGGCATTGAAGTTTTTATCACTACATGATATAAAATGACCACCACTTAAAACTGCTGCAGCAGCAAATCAACACAGCTTCAGTATCGCAGTTGGCAGCGCGTAAGCCTCATAAACTTAAGGTCGTGAGTTCGATCCTCAACCGGGGCAGTGAAGTTTTTATCACTACATGTTATAAAATGTCCACAACTTAAAACTTCTGCAGCAGCACATCACACAGCCTCGGTAGCGCAGTTGGCAGCGCGTAAGTCTCATAATCTTAAGGTCGTGAGTTCAATCGTCACCCCTGGCAGTGAAGACTTTATCACTAGATGATATAAAATGACAACACCTTACACCTACTGCAGCAGCACATCAACATAGCCTCGGTAGCGCAGTTGGCAGCGCGTAAGTCTCATAATCTTAAGGTCATGAGTTCGATCCTCACCGGGGCAGTGAAGTTTTTATCACTACATGATATAAAATGTCCACAACTTAAAACTACTAGAGCAGCACATCAACACAGCCTCGGTAGCGCAGTTGGCAGCGCGTAAGTCTCATAATCTTAAGGTCGTGAGTTCGATCCTCACACGGGGCAGTGAAGTTTTTATCACTACATGATATAAAATGACTACCACTTAAAACTGCTGCAGCAGCACATCAACACAGCCTCGGTAGCGCAGTTGTCAGCGCGTAAGTCTCATAATCTTAAGGTCTTGAGTTCGATCCTCACCCGGGGCGGTAAAGTTTTTATCACTACATGATATAAAATGACAACCACTTAAAACTGCTGCAGCAGCACATCAACACAGCCTTGGTAGCGCAGGTGGCAGCGCGTAAGTCTCATAATCTTAAGGTCGTGAGTTTGATCCTCACCCGGGGCGGTGAGGTTTTTATCACTACATGATATAAAATGACCACCACTTGTAACTGCTGCACCAGCACATGAACACAGCCTCGGTAGCGCAGTTGTCAGCGCGTAAGTCTCATAATCTTAAGGTCGTGAGTTCGATCCTCACCCGGGGCAGTGAAGTTTTTATCACTACATGATATAAAATGACCACCACTTGAAACTGCTGCAGCAGCACATCAACACAGCCTCGGTAGCTCAGTTGGCAGTGCGTAAGTCTCATAACCTTAAGGTCGTAAGTTCGATCCTTACCCGGGGTAGTGAAGTTTTTATCACTACATGATATAAAATGTCCACAACTTACAACTACTGCAGCAGCACATCAACACAACCTCGGTAGCGCAGTTGTCAGTGCGTAAGTCTCATAATCTTAACGTCATGAGTTCGATCCTCACCCGGGGCAGTGAAGTTTTTATCACTACATGATATAAAATGACCACCACTTAAAACTGCTGCAGCAGCACATCAACACAGCTTCAGTATCGCAGTTGGCAGCGCGTAAGCCTCATAAACTTAAGGTCGTGAGTTCGATCCTCAACCGGGGCAGTGAAATTTTTATCACTACATGATATAAAATGTCCACAACTTAAAACTTCTGCAGCAGCACATCAAACAGCCCCGGTAGCGCGGTTGGCAGCGCGGAAGTCTCATAATCTTAAGGTCGTGAGTTCGATCCACACCCGGGGCATTGAGGTTTTTATCACTACATGATATAAAATGACCACCACTTAAAACTGATGCAGCAGACATCAACACAGCCTCGGTAGCGCAGTTGGCAGCGCGTAAGTCTCATACTCTTAAGGTCGTGAGTTCGATCCTCCCCCGGGGCAGTGAGGTTTTTACCACTACATGATATAAAATGACCACCAGTTAAAACTGCTGCAGCAGCATATCAACACAGCCTCGGTAGCGCAGTTGGCAGCGCGTAAGTCTCACAATCTTAAGGTCGTGAGTTCGATCCTCACCCCTGGCAGTGAAGACTTTATCACTAGATGATATAAAATTACAACACCTTACAACTACTGCAGAAGCACATCAACACAGCCTCGGTAGCGCAGTTGGCAGCGCGTAAGTCTCATAACCTTAAGGTCGTGAGTTCGATCCTCACCCGGGGCAGTGAAGTTTTTATCACTACATGATATAAAATGACCACCACTTAAAACTGCTGCAGCAGCACATCAACACAGCCTCGGTAGCGCAGTTGGCAGCGCGTAAGTCTCATAATCTTAAGGTCGTGAGTTCGATCCTCACCCGGGGCAGCGAGGTTTTTATCACTACATGATATAAAATGACAACACCTTACACCTACTGCAGCAGCACATCAACATAGCCTCGGTAGCGCAGTTGCAGCGCGTAAGTCTCATAATCTTAAGGTCATGAGTTCGATCTTCACTGGGGCAGTGAAGTTTTTATCACTACATGATATAAAATGTCCACAACTTAAAACTACTAGAGCAGCACATCAACACAGCCTCGGTAGCGCAGTTGGCAGCGCGTAAGTCTCATAATCTTAAGGTCGTGAGTTCGATCCTCACACGGGGCAGTGAAATTTTTATCACTACATGATATAAAATGACTACCACGTAAAACTGCTGCAGCAGCACATCAACACAGCCTCGGTAGCGCAGTTGTCAGCGCGTAAGTCTCATAATCTTAAGGTCGTGAGTTTGATCCTCACCCGGGGCGGTGAAGTTTTTATCACTACATGATATAAAATGACCACCACTTAAAACTGCTGCAGCAGCACATCAACACAGCCTCGGTAGCGCAGGTGGCAGCGCGTAAGTCTCATAATCTTAAGGTCGTGAGTTTGATCCTCACCCGGGGCGGTGAGGTTTTTATCACTACATGATATAAAATGACCACCACTTAAAACTGCTGCACCAGCACATGAACACAGCCTCGGTAGCGCAGTTGTCAGCGCGTAAGTCTCATAATCTTAAGGTCGTGAGTTCGATCCTCACCCGGGGCAGTGAAGTTTTTATCACTACATGATATAAAATGACCACCACTTGAAACTGCTGCAGCAGCACATCAACACAGCCTCGGTAGCTCAGTTGGCAGCGCGTAAGTCTCATAACCTTAAGGTCGTTAGTTCGATCCTCACCCGGGGCAGTGAAGTTTTTATCACTACATGATATAAAATGTCCACAACTTACAACTACTGCAGCAGCACATCAACACAACCTCGGTAGCGCAATTGTCAGTGCGTAAGTCTCATAATCTTAACGTCATGAGTTCGATCCTCACCCGGGGCATTGAAGTTTTTATCACTACATGATATAAAATGACCACCACTTAAAACTGCTGCAGCAGCACATCAACACAGCTTCAGTATCGCAGTTGGCAGCGCGTAAGCCTCATAAACTTAAGGTCGTGAGTTCGATCCTCAACCGGGGCAGTGAAGTTTTTATCACTACATGTTATAAAATGTCCACAACTTAAAACTTCTGCAGCAGCACATCACACAGCCTCGGTAGCGCAGTTGGCAGCGCGTAAGTCTCATAATCTTAAGGTCGTGAGTTCAATCGTCACCCCTGGCAGTGAAGACTTTATCACTAGATGATATAAAATGACAACACCTTACACCTACTGCAGCAGCACATCAACATAGCCTCGGTAGCGCAGTTGGCAGCGCGTAAGTCTCATAATCTTAAGGTCATGAGTTCGATCCTCACCGGGGCAGTGAAGTTTTTATCACTACATGATATAAAATGTCCACAACTTAAAACTACTAGAGCAGCACATCAACACAGCCTCGGTAGCGCAGTTGGCAGCGCGTAAGTCTCATAATCTTAAGGTCGTGAGTTCGATCCTCACACGGGGCAGTGAAGTTTTTATCACTACATGATATAAAATGACTACCACTTAAAACTGCTGCAGCAGCACATCAACACAGCCTCGGTAGCGCAGTTGTCAGCGCGTAAGTCTCATAATCTTAAGGTCTTGAGTTCGATCCTCACCCGGGGCGGTAAAGTTTTTATCACTACATGATATAAAATGACAACCACTTAAAACTGCTGCAGCAGCACATCAACACAGCCTTGGTAGCGCAGGTGGCAGCGCGTAAGTCTCATAATCTTAAGGTCGTGAGTTTGATCCTCACCCGGGGCGGTGAGGTTTTTATCACTACATGATATAAAATGACCACCACTTGAAACTGCTGCAGCAGCACATCAACACAGCCTCTGTAGCTCAGTTGGCAGTGCGTAAGTCTCATAACCTTAAGGTCGTAAGTTCGATCCTTACCCGGGGTAGTGAAGTTTTTATCACTACATGATATAAAATGTCCACAACTTACAACTACTGCAGCAGCACATCAACACAACCTCGGTAGCGCAGTTGTCAGTGCGTAAGTCTCATAATCTTAACGTCATGAGTTCGATCCTCACCCGGGGCAGTGAAGTTTTTATCACTACATGATATAAAATGACCACCACTTAAAACTGCTGCAGCAGCACATCAACACAGCTTCAGTATCGCAGTTGGCAGCGCGTAAGCCTCATAAACTTAAGGTCGTGAGTTCGATCCTCAACCGGGGCAGTGAAATTTTTATCACTACATGATATAAAATGTCCACAACTTAAAACTTCTGCAGCAGCACATCAAACAGCCCCGGTAGCGCGGTTGGCAGCGCGGAAGTCTCATAATCTTAAGGTCGTGAGTTCGATCCTCACCCGGGGCATTGAGGTTTTTATCACTACATGATATAAATGACCACCACTTAAAACTGCTGCAGCAGACATCAACACAGCCTCGGTAGCGCAGTTGGCAGCGCGTAAGTCTCATACTCTTAAGGTCGTGAGTTCGATCCTCCCCCGGGGCAGTGAGGTTTTTACCACTACATGATATAAAATGACCACCAGTTAAAACTGCTGCAGCAGCATATCAACACAGCCTCGGTAGCGCAGTTGGCAGCGCGTAAGTCTCATAATCTTAAGGTCGTGAGTTCGATCCTCACCCCTGGCAGTGAAGACTTTATCACTAGATGATATAAAATT
This sequence comes from Mantis religiosa, assembly GCA_030765055.1. Classification (NCBI taxonomy): domain Eukaryota; kingdom Metazoa; phylum Arthropoda; class Insecta; order Mantodea; family Mantidae; genus Mantis; species Mantis religiosa. Next base: position 62,146 of record JAUKNK010000201.1, read on the forward strand.
ACAACACCTTACAACTACTGCAGAAGCACATCAACACAGCCTCGGTAGCGCAGTTGGCAGCGCGTAAGTCTCATAACCTTAAGGTCGTGAGTTCGATCCTCACCCGGGGCAGTGAAGTTTTTATCACTACATGATATAAAATGACCACCACTTAAAACTGCTGCAGCAGCACATCAACACAGCCTCGGTAGCGCAGTTGGCAGCGCGTAAGTCTCATAATCTTAAGGTCGTGAGTTCGATCCTCACCCGGGGCAGCGAGGTTTTTATCACTACATGATATAAAATGATCACCAGTTAAAACTGCTGCAGCAGCACATCAACACAGCCTCGGTAGCGCAGTTAGCAGCGCGTAAGTCTCATAATCTTAAGGTCGTGAGTTCGATCCTCACACGTGGCATTGAAGATTTTATCACTACATGATATAAAATGACAACACCTTACAACTACTACAGCAGCACATCAATACAGCCTCGGTAGCGCAGTTGTCAGTGCGTAAGTCTCATAATCTTAACGTCATGAGTTCGATCCTCACCCGGGGCAGTGAAGTTTTTATCACTAGATGATATAAAATGACCATAACTGACAACTACTGCAGCAGCAAATCAACATAGCCTCGGTAGCGCATTTGGCAGCGCGTAAGTCTCATAATCTTAAGGTCGTGAGTTCGATCCTCACCCAGGGCAGTAAAGTTTTTATCACTACATGATATAAAATGTCCACATTTTAAAACTACTGCAGCAGCACCTCACACAGCCTCGGTAGCGCAGTTGGCAGCGCGTAAGTCTCATAATCTTAAGGTCCTCAGTTTCATCCTCAACCGGGGCAGTGAACTTTTTATCACCTAATGATATAAAATGACCATAACTTAAACTACTGCAGCAGCACATCAACACAACCTCGGTAGCGCAGTTGGCGGTGCGTAAGTCTCATAATCTTAAGGTCGTGAGTTCTATCCTCACCCGGGGCAGTGAAGTTTTTATCACTGCATGACATAAAATGACGACCACTTAAAACTGCTGCTGCAGCTCATCAACACAGCCTCAGTAGCGCAGTTGGCAGCGCGTAAGTCTCATAATCTTAAGGTCGTGAGTTCGATCCTCACCCGGGGCAGTGAAGTTTTTATCACTACATGATATAAAATGACCACCACTTAAAACTGCTGCAGCAGCACATCAGCACAGCCTCGGTAGCGCAGTTGGCAGTGCGTAAGTCTCATAATCTTAAGGTCGTGAGTTCTATCCTCACCCTGGCTGTGAAGTTTGTATCACTACATGATATAAAATAACCATACCTTACAACTACTGCAGCAAAACAGCAAAACAGCCTCGGTGGCGCAGTTGGCAGCGCGTAAGTCTCATAATCTTAAGGTCGTGAGTTCTATCCTCACCCTGGCAGTGAAGTTTTTATCACTACAAGATATAAAATAACCATACCTTACAACTACTGCAGCAGAACAGCAAAACAGCCTCGGTGGCACAGTAGGCAGCGCGTAGGTCTCATAATCCTAAGGTCGTCAGTTCGATCCTTACTCGGGGCAGTGAAATTTTTATCACTACATGATATAAAATTACCACAAGATAGAACTACTGCAGCAGCACATCAACACAGCCTCGGTAGCGCAGTTGGCAGGGCGTAAGTCTCATAATCTTAAGGTGGTGAGTTTGATCCTCACCAGGGGCAGTGTAGTTTTTATCACTGCATGATATTTAATGACCACCACTTAAAACTGCTGCAGCAGCACATCAACACAGCCTCAGCAGCGCGTAAGTCTCATAATCTTAAGGGCGTGAGATCGATCCTCACCCGGGGCAGTGAAGTTTTTATCCCTACATGATATAAAATGACCACCACTTAAAACTGCTGCAGCTGCACATCAACACAGCCTCGGTAGCGCAGTTGGCAGCGCGTAAGTCTCATAATCTTAAGGTCGTGAGTTCGATCCTCACCCGGGGCAGAGAAGTTTTTATCACTACATGATATAAAATGACCACCACTTAAAACTGCTGTAGCAGCACATCAACACGGCCTCAGTAGCGCAGTTGGCAGCGCGTAAGTCTCATAATCTTAAGGTCGTGAGTTCGATCCTCACCCGGGGCAGTGGTTTTTTTATCACTACATGATATAAAATGACCACCACTTAAAACTGCTGCAGCAGCACATCAACACAGCCTCGGTAGCGCAGTTGGCAGCGCGTAAGTCTCATAATCTTAAGGTCGTGAGTTCGATCCTCACCCGGGGCAGTGAAGATTTTATCACTAGATGATATAAAATGACAATACCTTACAACTAATGAAGCAGCACATCAACACAGCCTCGGTAGCGCAGTTGACAGCGCGTAAGTCTCATAATCTTAAGGTCGTGAGTTCGATCCTCACCCGGGGCAGTGAAGTTTTTATCACTACATGATATAAAATGACCACTACTTAAAACTGCTGCAGCAGCACATCAACACGGCCTCAGTAGCGCAGTTGGCAGCGCGTAAGTCTCATAATCTTAAGGTCATGAGTTCGATCCTCACCCGGGGCAGTGGTTTTTTTATCACTACATGATATAAAATGACCACCACTTAAAACTGCTGCAGCAGCACATCAACACAGCCTCGGTAGCGCAGTTGGCAGCGCGTAAGTCTCATAATATTAAGGTCGTGAGTTCGATCCTCACCCGGGGCAGTGAAGATTTTATCACTAGATGATATAAAATGACAATACTTTACAACTAATGAAGCAGCACATCAACACAGCCTCGGTAGCGCAGTTGGCAGCGCGTAAGTCTCATAGTCTTAAGGTCGTGAGTTCGATCCTCACCCGGGGCAGTGAAGTTTTTATCACTACATGATATAAAATTACCACCACTTAAAACTGCTGCAGCTGCACATCAACACAGCCTCGGTAGCGCAGTTGGCAGCGCGTAAGTCTCATAATCTTAAGGTAGTGAGTTCGATCCTAACCCAGGCAGTGAAGTTTTTATCACTACATGATACAAAATGACCACAACTTACAACTACTGCAGCAGCACATTAACACAGCCTCGGTGGCGCAGTTGTCAGCGCGTAAGTCTCATAATCTTAAGGTCGTGTGTTCGATCCTCACCCGGGGCAGTATGGTTTTTATCACTACATGGGAAAAAATAACCACAACTTGAAAATACTGCTACAGCACTGCAACACAGCCTCGGTAGCGCAGTAGGTAGCGCGTAATTCTCATAATCTTAAAGTCGTGAGTTCGATGCTCAGCCGGAGCAGTGAAGTTTTTATCACTACATGATATAAAATGACCACCACTTAAAACTACTGCAGCAGCACATCAGCACAGCCTCGGTATCGCAGTTGACAGCGCGTAAGTCTCATAATCTTAAGGTCGTGAGTTCGATCCTCACCCGGGGCATTGAGGTTTTTATCACTACATGATATAAAATGACCACCACTTAAAACTGCTGCAGCAGCACATCAACACAGCCTCGGTAGCGCAGTTGGCAGCGCGTAAGTCTCATAATCTTAAGGTCGTGAGTTCAATCCTCACCCCTGGCAGTGAAGACTTTATCACTAGATGATATAAAATGACAACCACTTAAAACTGCTGCAGCAGCACATCAACACAGCCTCGGTAGCGCAGTTGTCAGCGCGTAAGTCTCATAATCTTAAGGTCGTGAGTTCGATCCTCACCCGGGGCGGTGAAGTTTTTATCACTACATGATATAAAATGACCACCACTTAAAACTGCTGCAGCAGCACATCAACACAGCCTCGGTAGCGCAGGTGGCAGCGCGTAAGTCTCATAATCTTAAGGTCGTGAGTTTGATCCTCACCCGGGGCGGTGAGGCTTTTATCACTACATGTTATAAAATGACCACCACTTAAAACTGCTGCACCAGCACATGAACACAGCCTCGGTAGCGCAGTTGTCAGCGCGTAAGTCTCATAATCTTAAGGTCATGAGTTCGATCTTCACCGGGGCAGTGAAGTTTTTATCACTACATGATATAAAATGTCCACAACTTAAAACTACTAGAGCAGCACATCAACACAGCCTCGGTAGCGCAGTTGGCAGCGCGTAAGTCTCATAATCTTAAGGTCGTGAGTACGATCCTCAGCCGGGCCAGTGAAATTTTTATCACTACATGATATAAAATGACTACCACTTAAAACTACTGCAGCAGCACATCAACACAGCCTCGGTAGCGCAGTTGGCAGCGCGTAAGTCTCATAATCTTAAGGTCGTGAGCTCGATCCTCACCCGGGGCAGTGAAGTTTTTATCACTACATGATATAAAATGACCACAACTTAAAACAACTGCAGCAGCACATCAACGCAGCCTCGGTAGCGCAGTTGGCAGCGCGTAAGTCTCATAATCTTAAGGTCGTAAATTCGAACCTCACCCGGGGCAGTTATTTTTTATCACTACATGATACAAAATGACCACAACTTAAAACAACTGCAGCAGCACATCAACGCAGCCTCGGTAGCGCAGTTGGCAGCGCGTAGGTCTCATAATCTTAAGGTCGTAAGTTCCATCCTCACCCGACGCAGTTAATTTTTATCACTACATGATATAAAATGACCACAACTTACAACTACTGCAGCAGCACATCAACACAGCCTCGGAAGCGCAGTTGGCAGCACGTAAGTCTCATAATCTTAAGGTCCTGAATTCGAACCTCATCCGGGGCAGTTACTTTTTATCACTACATGATACAAAATGACAACAACTTACAACTACTGCAGCAGCACAGCAACACAGGCTTGGTATATCAGTTGGCAGCGCGTAGGTCTCATAATCTTAAGGTCGTAAGTTCCATCCTCACTCGGCGCAGTTAATTTTTATCACTAAATGACATGAAATGACCACAACTTAGAACTACTACAGCAGCACATGAACACGGCCTCGGTAGCGCAGTTGCCAGCGCGTAAGTCTCATAATCTTAAGGTCGTGAGTTCGATCCTCACCCGGGGCAGTGAAGTTTTTATCACTACATGATCATAACTTACAACTACTGCAGCAGCACATCAACACAGCCTCGGTAGCGCAGTTGGCAGCGCGAAAGTCTCTTAATCTTAAGGTCTTGAGTTCGATCCTCACCCGGGCAGTAAAGTTTTTATCACTGCATGATATAAAATGATCACAACTTACAACTACCGCAGCAGCACATGAACACAGCCTCGGTAGCGCAGTTGGCAGCACGTAAGTATCATAATCTTAAGGTCCTGAGTTCGGTCCTCAACCGGGGCAGTTAAGTTTTTATCACTACATGATATAAAATGATCAAAACTTCCAACTACTGCAGCAACACATCAACACAGCCTCGGTAGCGCAGTTGGCAGCGCGTAAGTCTCATAATCTTTAGGTCCTGAGTTCGATTCTCACCCGGGGCAATGAATTTTTTATCACTGCATGATATAAAATGATCACAACTTATAACTACTGCAGCAGCGCATTAACAGAGCCTCGGTAGCGCAGTAGGCAGCGCATAAATCTCATAATCTTAAGGTCCTGAGTTCGGTCCTCAGCCGGGGCAGTGAAGTTTTTATCACTACATGATATAAAATGATCACAACTTACAACTACTGCAACAGCATATCAACACAGCCTCCGTAGCGCATTTGGCAGCGCGTAAGTCTCATAATCTTAAGGTCCTGAGTTCGATCCTCACCCGGGGCAGTGAAGTTTTTATCACTACATGATATAAAATGACCACAACTTACAACTACTGCAGCAGGACATCAACACAGCCTCGGTAGCGCAGTTGGCAGCGCGTAAGTCTCATAATCTTAAGGTCGTGAGTTCGATCCTCACTCGGGGCAATGAAGTTTTTATCACTGCGTGATATAAAATGACCACAACTTACAACTACTGCAGCAGCATATAAACACAGCCTCGGTAGCGCAGTTGGCAGCGCGTAAGTCTCATAATCATAAGGTCGTGAGTTTTGTCCTCACCCGGGGCAGTGAAGTTTTTATCACTACATGATATAAAATGACCACAACTTACAACTACTGCAGCAGCACATTAACACAGCCTCGGTGGCGCAGTTGTCAGCGCGTAAGTCTCATAATCTTAAGGTCGTGAGTTCGATCCTCACCCGGGGCAGTGCAGTTTTTATCACTACATGATATAAAATGACCACAACTTACAACTACGGCAGCAGCACATCTACACAGCATTGGTGGCGCAGTTGGCAGCGCGTAAGTCTCATAATCTTAAGGTCGTGAGTTTGATCCTAACCCAGGCAGTGAAGTTTTTATCACTACATGATATAAAATGACCACAACTTACAACTACTGCAGCTGCACATGAACACAGCCTCGGTGGCGCAGTTGTCAGCGCGTAAGTCTCATAACCTTAAGGTCGTGAGTTCGATCCTCACCCGGGGCAGTGCTGTTTTTATCACTACATGATATAAAATGACCACAACTTACAACTACGGCAGCAGCACATCTACACAGCCTCGGTGGCGCAGTTGGCAGCGCGTAAGTCTCATAATCTTAAGGTCGTGAGTTCGATCCTAACCCAGGCAGTGAAGTTTTTATCACTACATGATATAAAATGACCACAACTTACAACTACTGCAGCAGCACATTAACACAGCCTCGGTGGCGCAGTTGTCAGCGTGTAAGTCTCATAATCTTAAGGTCGTGAGTTCGATCCTAACCCAGGCAGTGAAGTTTTTATCACTACATGATATAAAATGACCACAACTTACAACTACTGCAGCAGCACATTAACACAGCCTCGGTGGCGCAGTTGTCAGCGCGTAAGTCTCATAATCTTAAGGTCGTGAGTTCGATCCTAACCCAGGCAGTGAAGTTTTTATCACTACATGATACAAAATGACCACAACTTACAACTACTGCAGCAGCACATTAACACAGCCTCGGTGGCGCAGTTGTCAGCGCGTAAGTCTCATAACCTTAAGGTCGTGAGTTCGATCCTCACCCGGGGCAGTGCAGTTGTTATCACTACATGATATAAAATGACCACAACTTACAACTACGGCAGCAGCACATTAACACAGCCTCGGTGGCGCAGTTTTCAGCGCGTAAGTCTCATAATCTTAAGGTCGTGAGTTCGATCCTCACCCGGGGCAGTAAGGTTTTTATCACTACATGGGAAAAAATAACCACAACTTGAAAATACTGCTACAGCACTGCAACACAGCCTCGGTAGCGCAGTAGGTAGCGCGTAATTCTCATAATCTTAAAGTCGTGAGTTCGATGCTCAGCCGGAGCAGTGAAGTTTTTATCACTACATGATATAAAATGACCACCACTTAAAACTACTGCAGCAGCACATCAGCACAGCCTCGGTATCGCAGTTGGCAGCGCGTAAGTCTCATAATCTTAAGGTCGTGAGTTCGATCCTCACCCGGGGCATTGAGGTTTTTATCACTACATGATATAAAATGACCACCACTTAAAACTGCTGCAGCAGCACATCAACACAGCCTCGGTAGCGCAGTTGGCAGCGCGTAAGTCTCATAATCTTAAGGTCGTGAGTTCAATCCTCACCCCTGGCAGTGAAGACTTTATCACTAGATGATATAAAATGACCACCACTTAAAACTGCTGCAGCTGCACATCAACACAGCCTCGGTAGCGCAGTTGGCAGCGCGTAAGTCTCATAATCTTAAGGTCGTGAGTTCGATCCTCACCCGGGGCGGTGAAGTTTTTATCACTACATGATATAAAATGACCACCACTTAAAACTGCTGCAGCAGCACATCAACACAGCCTCGGTAGCGCAGGTGGCAGCGCGTAAGTCTCATAATCTTAAGGTCGTGAGTTTGATCCTCACCCGGGGCGGTGAGGCTTTTATCACTACATGATATAAAATGACCACCACTTAAAACTGCTGCAGCAGCACATGAACACAGCCTCGGTAGCGCAGTTGTCAGCGCGTAAGTCTCATAATCTTAAGGTAGTGAGTTCGATCCTCACCCGGGGCGGTGAAGTTTTTATCACTACATGATATAAAATGACCACCACTTAAAACTGCTGCAGCAGCACATCAACACAGCCTCGGTAGCGCAGGTGGCAGCGCGTAAGTCTCATAATCTTAAGGTCGTGAGTTTGATCCTCACCCGGGGCGGTGAGGTTTTTATCACTACATGATATAAAATGACCACCACTTAAATCTGCTGCACCAGCACATGAACACAGCCTCGGTAGCGCAGTTGTCAGCGCGTAAGTCTCATAATCTTAAGGTCGTGAGTTCGATCCTCACCCAGGGCAGTGAAGTTTTTATCACTACATGATATAAAATGACCACCACTTGAAACTGCTGCAGCAGCACATCAACACAGCCTCGGTAGCTCAGTTGGCAGCGCGTAAGTCTCATAACCTTAAGGTCGTTAGTTCGATCCTCACCCGGGGCAGTGAAGTTTTTAACACTACATGATATAAAATGTCCACAACTTACAACTACTGCAGCAGCACATCAACACAACCTCGGTAGCGCAGTTGTCAGTGCGTAAGTCTCATAATCTTAACGTCGTGAGTTCGATCCTCACCCGGGGCATTGAAGTTTTTATCACTACATGATATAAAATGACCACCACTTAAAACTGCTGCAGCAGCACATCAACACAGCTTCAGTATCGCAGTTGGCAGCGCGTAAGCCTCATAAACTTAAGGTCGTGAGTTCGATCCTCAACCGGGGCAGTGAAGTTTTTATCACTACATGTTATAAAATGTCCACAACTTAAAACTTCTGCAGCAGCACATCACACAGCCTCGGTAGCGCAGTTGGCAGCGCGTAAGTCTCATAATCTTAAGGTCGTGAGTTCAATCGTCACCCCTGGCAGTGAAGACTTTATCACTAGATGATATAAAATGACAACACCTTACACCTACTGCAGCAGCACATCAACATAGCCTCGGTAGCGCAGTTGGCAGCGCGTAAGTCTCATAATATTAAGGTCATGATTTCGATCCTCACCGGGGCAGTGAAGTTTTTATCACTACATGATATAAAATGTCCACAACTTAAAACTACTAGAGCAGCACATCAACACAGCCTCGGTAGCGCAGTTGGCAGCGCGTAAGTCTCATAATCTTAAGGTCGTGAGTTCGATCCTCACACGGGGCAGTGAAGTTTTTAATACTACATGATATAAAATGACTACCACTTAAAACTGCTGCAGCAGCACATCAACACAGCCTCGGTAGCGCAGTTGTCAGCGCGTAAGTCTCATAATCTTAAGGTCGTGAGTTCGATCCTCACCCGGGGCGGTGAAGTTTTTATCACTACATGATATAAAATGACAACCACTTAAAACTGCAGCAGCAGCACATCAACACAGCCTCGGTAGCGCAGGTGGCAGCGCGTAAGTCTCATAATCTTAAGGTCGTGAGTTTGATCCTCACCCGGGGCGATGAGGTTTTTATCACTACATGATATAAAATGACCACCACTTAAAACTGCTGCACCAGCACATGAACACAGCCTCGGTAGCGCAGTTGTTAGCGCGTAAGTCTCATAATCTTAAGGTCGTGAGTTCGATCCTCACCCGGGGCAGTGAAGTTTTTATCACTACATGATATAAAATGACCACCACTTGAAACTGCTGCAGCAGCACATCAACACAGCCTCGGTAGCTCAGTTGGCAGCGCGTAAGTCTCATAACCTTAAGGTCGTAAGTTCGATCCTTACCCGGGGCAGTGGAGTTTTTATCACTACATGATATAAAATGTCCACAACTTACAACTACTGCAGCAGCACATCAACACAACCTCGGTAGCGCAGTTGTCAGTGCGTAAGTCTCATAATCTTAACGTCATGAGTTCGATCCTCACCCGGGGCAGTGAAGTTTTTATCACTACATGATATAAAATGACCACCACTTAAAACTGCTGCAGCAGCACATCAACACAGCTTCAGTATCGCAGTTGGCAGCGCGTAAGCCTCATAAACTTAAGGTCGTGAGTTCGATCCTCAACCGGGGCAGTGAAGTTTTTATCACTACATGATATAAAATGTCCACAACTTAAAACTTCTGCAGCAGCACATCAAACAGCCTCGGTAGCGCGGTTGGCAGCGCGGAAGTCTCATAATCTTAAGGTCGTGAGTTCGATCCTTACCCGGGGCATTGAGGTTTTTATCACTACATGATATAAAATGACCACCACTTAAAACTGCTGCAGCAGACATCAACACAGCCTCGGTAGCGCAGTTGGCAGCGCGTAAGTCTCATACTCTTAAGGTCGTGAGTTCGATCCTCACCCGGGGCAGTGAGGTTTTTACCACTACATGATATAAAATGACCACCAGTTAAAACTGCTGCAGCAGCATATCAATACAGCCTCGGTAGCGCAGTTGGCAGCGCGTAAGTCTCATAATCTTAAGGTCGTGAGTTCAATCGTCACCCCTGGCAGTGAAGACTTTATCACTAGATGATATAAAATGACAACACCTTACACCTACTGCAGCAGCACATCAACATAGCCTCGGTAGCGCAGTTGGCAGCGCGTAAGTCTCATAATATTAAGGTCATGATTTCGATCCTCACCGGGGCAGTGAAGTTTTTATCACTACATGATATAAAATGTCCACAACTTAAAACTACTAGAGCAGCACATCAACACAGCCTCGGTAGCGCAGTTGGCAGCGCGTAAGTCTCATAATCTTAAGGTCGTGAGTTCGATCCTCACACGGGGCAGTGAAGTTTTTAATACTACATGATATAAAATGACTACCACTTAAAACTGCTGCAGCAGCACATCAACACAGCCTCGGTAGCGCAGTTGTCAGCGCGTAAGTCTCATAATCTTAAGGTCGTGAGTTCGATCCTCACCCGGGGCGGTGAAGTTTTTATCACTACATGATATAAAATGACAACCACTTAAAACTGCAGCAGCAGCACATCAACACAGCCTCGGTAGCGCAGGTGGCAGCGCGTAAGTCTCATAATCTTAAGGTCGTGAGTTTGATCCTCACCCGGGGCGATGAGGTTTTTATCACTACATGATATAAAATGACCACCACTTAAAACTGCTGCACCAGCACATGAACACAGCCTCGGTAGCGCAGTTGTTAGCGCGTAAGTCTCATAATCTTAAGGTCGTGAGTTCGATCCTCACCCGGGGCAGTGAAGTTTTTATCACTACATGATATAAAATGACCACCACTTGAAACTGCTGCAGCAGCACATCAACACAGCCTCGGTAGCTCAGTTGGCAGCGCGTAAGTCTCATAACCTTAAGGTCGTAAGTTCGATCCTTACCCGGGGCAGTGGAGTTTTTATCACTACATGATATAAAATGTCCACAACTTACAACTACTGCAGCAGCACATCAACACAACCTCGGTAGCGCAGTTGTCAGTGCGTAAGTCTCATAATCTTAACGTCATGAGTTCGATCCTCACCCGGGGCAGTGAAGTTTTTATCACTACATGATATAAAATGACCACCACTTAAAACTGCTGCAGCAGCACATCAACACAGCTTCAGTATCGCAGTTGGCAGCGCGTAAGCCTCATAAACTTAAGGTCGTGAGTTCGATCCTCAACCGGGGCAGTGAAGTTTTTATCACTACATGATATAAAATGTCCACAACTTAAAACTTCTGCAGCAGCACATCAAACAGCCTCGGTAGCGCGGTTGGCAGCGCGGAAGTCTCATAATCTTAAGGTCGTGAGTTCGATCCTTACCCGGGGCATTGAGGTTTTTATCACTACATGATATAAAATGACCACCACTTAAAACTGCTGCAGCAGACATCAACACAGCCTCGGTAGCGCAGTTGGCAGCGCGTAAGTCTCATACTCTTAAGGTCGTGAGTTCGATCCTCACCCGGGGCAGTGAGGTTTTTACCACTACATGATATAAAATGACCACCAGTTAAAACTGCTGCAGCAGCATATCAATACAGCCTCGGTAGCGCAGTTGGCAGCGCGTAAGTCTCATAATCTTAAGGTCGTGAGTTCGATCCTCACCCCTGGCAGTGAAGATTTTATCACTAGATGATATAAAATGACAACACCTTACAACTACTGCAGCAGCACATCAACACAGCCTCGGTAGCGCAGTTGGCAGCGCGTAAGTCTCATAACCTTAAGGTCGTGAGTTCGATCCTCACCCGGGGCAGTGAAGTTTTTATCACTACATGATATAAAATGACCACCACTTAAAACTGCTGCAGCAGCACATCAACACAGCCTCGGTAGCGCAGTTGGCAGCGCGTAAGTCTCATAATCTTAAGGTCGTGAGTTCGATCCTCACCCGGGGCAGCGAGGTTTTTATCACTACATGATATAAAATGATCACCAGTTAAAACTGCTGCAGCAGCACATCAACACAGCCTCGGTAGCGCAGTTAGCAGCGCGTAAGTCTCATAATCTTAAGGTCGTGAGTTCGATCCTAACACGTGGCAGTGAAGATTTTATCACTACATGATATAAAATGACAACACCTTACAACTACTGCAGCAGCACATCAATACAGCCTCGGTAGCGCAGTTGGCAGTGCGTAAGTCTCATAATCTTAACGTCGTGAGTTCGATCCTCACCCGGGGCAGTGAAGTTTTTATCACTAGATGATATAAAATGACCATAACTGACAACTACTGCAGCAGCAAATCAACATAGCCTCGGTAGCGCATTTGGCAGCGCGTAAGTCTCATAATCTTAAGGTCGTGAGTTCGATCCTCACCCAGGGCAGAAAAGTTTTTATCACATCATGATATAAAATGTCCACAACTTAAAACTACTGCAGCAGCACCTCACACAGCCTCGGTAGCGCAGTTGGCAGCGCGTAAGTCTCATAATCTTAAGGTCCTGAGTTTCATCCTCACCCGGGGCAGTGAACTTTTTATCACCTAATGATATAAAATGACCATAACTTAAACTACTGCAGCAGCACATCAACACAGCCTCGGTAGCGCATTTGGCAGCGCGTAAGTCTCATAATCTTAAGGTCATGAGTTCGATCCTCACCCGGGCAGTGAGGTTCTTATCACTACATGATATAAAATGTCCACAACTTACAACAACTGCAGCAGCACATCAACTCAACCTCGGTAGCGCAGTTGCAGTGCGTAAGTCTTATAATCTTAAGGTCGTGAGTTCGATCCTCACCCGGGGCAGTGAAGTTTTTATCACTACATGATATAAAATGACCACCACTTGAAACTGCTGCAGCAGCACATCAGCACAGCCTCGGTATCGCAGTTGGCAGCGCGTAAGTCTCATAATCTTAAGGTCGTGAGTTCGATCCTCACCCGGGGCATTGAGGTTTTTATCACTACATGATATAAAATGACCACCACTTAAAACTGCTGCAGCAGCACATCAACACAGCCTCGGTAGCGCAGTTGGCAGCGCGTAAGTCTCATAATCTTAAGGTCGTGAGTTCAATCCTCACCCCTGGCAGTGAAGACTTTATCACTAGATGATATAAAATGACAACACCTTACACCTACTGCAGCAGCACATCAACATAGCCTCGGTAGCGCAGTTGCAGCGCGTAAGTCTCATAATCTTAAGGTCATGAGTTCGATCTTCACCGGGGCAGTGAAGTTTTTATCACTACATGATATAAAATGTCCACAACTTAAAACTACTAGAGCAGCACATCAACACAGCCTCGGTAGCGCAGTTGGCAGCGCGTAAGTCTCATAATCTTAAGGTCGTGAGTTCGATCCTCACACGGGGCAGTGAAATTTTTATCACTACATGATATAAAATGACTACCACGTAAAACTGCTGCAGCAGCACATCAACACAGCCTCGGTAGCGCAGTTGTCAGCGCGTAAGTCTCATAATCTTAAGGTCGTGAGTTTGATCCTCACCCGGGGCGGTGAATTTTTTATCACTACATGATATAAAATGACCACCACTTAAAACTGCTGCAGCAGCACATCAACACAGCCTCGGTAGCGCAGGTGGCAGCGCGTAAGTCTCATAATCTTAAGGTCGTGAGTTTGATCCTCACCCGGGGCGGTGAGGTTTTTATCACTACATGATATAAAATGACCACCACTTAAAACTGCTGCACCAGCACATGAACACAGCCTCGGTAGCGCAGTTGTCAGCGCGTAAGTCTCATAATCTTAAGGTCGTGAGTTCGATCCTCACCCGGGGCAGTGAAGCTTTTATCACTACATGATATAAAATGACCACCACTTGAAACTGCTGCAGCAGCACATCAACACAGCCTCGGTAGCTCAGTTGGCAGCGCGTAAGTCTCATAACCTTAAGGTCGTTAGTTCGATCCTCACCCGGGGCAGTGAAGTTTTTATCACTACATGATATAAAATGTCCACAACTTACAACTACTGCAGCAGCACATCAACACAACCTCGGTAGCGCAATTGTCAGTGCGTAAGTCTCATAATCTTAACGTCATGAGTTCGATCCTCACCCGGGGCATTGAAGTTTTTATCACTACATGATATAAAATGACCACCACTTAAAACTGCTGCAGCAGCACATCAACACAGCTTCAGTATCGCAGTTGGCAGCGCGTAAGCCTCATAAACTTAAGGTCGTGAGTTCGATCCTCAGCCGGGGCAGTGAAGTTTTTATCACTACATGTTATAAAATGTCCACAACTTAAAACTTCTGCAGCAGCACATCACACAGCCTCGGTAGCGCAGTTGGCAGCGCGTAAGTCTCATAATCTTAAGGTCGTGAGTTCAATCGTCACCCCTGGCAGTGAAGACTTTATCACTAGATGATATAAAATGACAACACCTTACACCTACTGCAGCAGCACATCAACATAGCCTCGGTAGCGCAGTTGGCAGCGCGTAAGTCTCATAATCTTAAGGTCATGAGTTCGATCCTCACCGGGGCAGTGAAGTTTTTATCACTACATGATATAAAATGTCCACAACTTAAAACTACTAGAGCAGCACATCAACACAGCCTCGGTAGCGCAGTTGGCAGCGCGTAAGTCTCATAATCTTAAGGTCGTGAGTTCGATCCTCACACGGGGCAGTGAATTTTTTATCACTACATGATATAAAATGACTACCACTTAAAACTGCTGCAGCAGCACATCAACACAGCCTCGGTAGCGCAGTTGTCAGCGCGTAAGTCTCATAATCTTAAGGTCTTGAGTTCGATCCTCACCCGGGGCGGTAAAGTTTTTATCACTACATGATATAAAATGACAACCACTTAAAACTGCTGCAGCAGCACATCAACACAGCCTTGGTAGCGCAGGTGGCAGCGCGTAAGTCTCATAATCTTAAGGTCGTGAGTTTGATCCTCACCCGGGGCGGTGAGGTTTTTATCACTACATGATATAAAATGACCACCACTTGTAACTGCTGCACCAGCACATGAACACAGCCTCGGTAGCGCAGTTGTCAGCGCGTAAGTCTCATAATCTTAAGGTCGTGAGTTCGATCCTCACCCGGGGCAGTGAAGTTTTTATCACTACATGATATAAAATGACCACCACTTGAAACTGCTGCAGCAGCACATCAACACAGCCTCGGTAGCTCAGTTGGCAGTGCGTAAGTCTCATAACCTTAAGGTCGTAAGTTCGATCCTTACCCGGGGTAGTGAAGTTTTTATCACTACATGATATAAAATGTCCACAACTTACAACTACTGCAGCAGCACATCAACACAACCTCGGTAGCGCAGTTGTCATTGCGTAAGTCTCATAATCTTAACGTCATGAGTTCGATCCTCACCCGGGGCAGTGAAGTTTTTATCACTACATGATATAAAATGACCACCACTTAAAACTGCTGCAGCAGCACATCAACACAGCTTCAGTATCGCAGTTGGCAGCGCGTAAGCCTCATAAACTTAAGGTCGTGAGTTCGATCCTCAACCGGGGCAGTGAAATTTTTATCACTACATGATATAAAATGTCCACAACTTAAAACTTCTGCAGCAGCACATCAAACAGCCCCGGTAGCGCGGTTGGCAGCGCGGAAGTCTCATAATCTTAAGGTCGTGAGTTCGATCCTCACCCGGGGCATTGAGGTTTTTATCACTACATGATATAAAATGACCACCACTTAAAACTGCTGCAGCAGACATCAACACAGCCTCGGTAGCGCAGTTGGCAGCGCGTAAGTCTCATACTCTTAAGGTCGTGAGTTCGATCCTCCCCCGGGGCAGTGAGGTTTTTACCACTACATGATATAAAATGACCACCAGTTAAAACTGCTGCAGCAGCATATCAACACAGCCTCGGTAGCGCAGTTGGCAGCGCGTAAGTCTCATAATCTTAAGGTCGTGAGTTCGATCCTCACCCCTGGCAGTGAAGACTTTATCACTAGATGATATAAAATTACAACACCTTACAACTACTGCAGAAGCACATCAACACAGCCTCGGTAGCGCAGTTGGCAGCGCGTAAGTCTCATAACCTTAAGGTCGTGAGTTCGATCCTCACCCGGGGCAGTGAAGTTTTTATCACTACATGATATAAAATGACCACCACTTAAAACTGCTGCAGCAGCACATCAACACAGCCTCGGTAGCGCAGTTGGCAGCGCGTAAGTCTCATAATCTTAAGGTCGTGAGTTCGATCCTCACCCGGGGCAGCGAGGTTTTTATCACTACATGATATAAAATGATCACCAGTTAAAACTGCTGCAGCAGCACATCAACACAGCCTCGGTAGCGCAGTTAGCAGCGCGTAAGTCTCATAATCTTAAGGTCGTGAGTTCGATCCTCACACGTGGCATTGAAGATTTTATCACTACATGATATAAAATGACAACACCTTACAACTACTGCAGCAGCACATCAATACAGCCTCGGTAGCGCAGTTGTCAGTGCGTAAGTCTCATAATCTTAACGTCATGAGTTCGATCCTCACCCGGGGCAGTGAAGTTTTTATCACTAGATGATATAAAATGACCATAACTGACAACTACTGCAGCAGCAAATCAACATAGCCTCGGTAGCGCATTTGGCAGCGCGTAAGTCTCATAATCTTAAGGTCGTGAGTTCGATCCTCACCCAGGGCAGTAAAGTTTTTATCACTACATGATATAAAATGTCCACAACTTAAAACTACTGCAGCAGCACCTCACACAGCCTCGGTAGCGCAGTTGGCAGCGCGTAAGTCTCATAATCTTAAGGTCCTCAGTTTCATCCTCAACCGGGGCAGTGAACTTTTTATCACCTAATGATATAAAATGACCATAACTTAAACTACTGCAGCAGCACATCAACACAACCTCGGTGGCGCAGTTGGCAGTGCGTAAGTCTCATAATCTTAAGGTCGTGAGTTCTATCCTCACCCGGGGCAGTGAAGTTTTTATCACTGCATGACATAAAATGACGACCACTTAAAACTGCTGCTGCAGCTCATCAACACAGCCTCAGTAGCGCAGTTGGCAGCGCGTAAGTCTCATAATCTTAAGGTCGTGAGTTCGATCCTCACCCGGGGCAGTGAAGTTTTTATCACTACATGATATAAAATGACCACCACTTAAAACTGCTGCAGCAGCACATCAGCACAGCCTCGGTAGCGCAGTTGGCAGTGCGTAAGTCTCATAATCTTAAGGTCGTGAGTTCTATCCTCACCCTGGCTGTGAAGTTTGTATCACTACATGATATAAAATAACCATACCTTACAACTACTGCAGCAAAACAGCAAAACAGCCTCGGTGGCGCAGTTGGCAGCGCGTAAGTCTCATAATCTTAAGGTCGTGAGTTCTATCCTCACCCTGGCAGTGAAGTTTTTATCACTACAAGATATAAAATAACCATACCTTACAACTACTGCAGCAGAACAGCAAAACAGCTTCGGTGGCACAGTAGGCAGCGCGTAGGTCTCATAATCCTAAGGTCGTCAGTTCGATCCTTACTCGGGGCAGTGAAATTTTTATCACTACATGATATAAAATTACCACAAGATAGAACTACTGCAGCAGCACATCAACACAGCCTCGGTAGCGCAGTTGGCAGGGCGTAAGTCTCATAATCTTAAGGTGGTGAGTTTGATCCTCACCAGGGGCAGTGTAGTTTTTATCACTGCATGATATTTAATGACCACCACTTAAAACTGCTGCAGCAGCACATCAACACAGCCTCAGCAGCGCGTAAGTCTCATAATCTTAAGGGCGTGAGATCGATCCTCACCCGGGGCAGTGAAGTTTTTTTCCCTACATGATATAAAATGACCACCACTTAAAACTGCTGCAGCTGCACATCAACACAGCCTCTGTAGCGCAGTTGGCAGCGCGTAAGTCTCATAATCTTAAGGTCGTGAGTTCGATCCTCACCCGGGGCAGAGAAGTTTTTATCACTACATGATATAAAATGACCACCACTTAAAACTGCTGTAGCAGCACATCAACACGGCCTCAGTAGCGCAGTTGGCAGCGCGTATGTCTCATAATCTTAAGGTCGTGAGTTCGATCCTCACCCGGGGCAGTGGTTTTTTTATCACTACATGATATAAAATGACCACCACTTAAAACTGCTGCAGCAGCACATCAACACAGCCTCGGTAGCGCAGTTGGCAGCGCGTAAGTCTCATAATCTTAAGGTCGTGAGTTCGATCCTCACCCGGGGCAGTGAAGATTTTATCACTAGATGATATAAAATGACAATACCTTACAACTAATGAAGCAGCACATCAACACAGCCTCGGTAGCGCAGTTGGCAGCGCGTAAGTCTCATAATCTTAAGGTCGTGAGTTCGATCCTCACCCGGGGCAGTGGTTTTTTTATCACTACATGATATAAAATGACCACCACTTAAAACTGCTGCAGCAGCACATCAACACAGCCTCGGTAGCGCAGTTGGCAGCGCGTAAGTCTCATAATCTTAAGGTCGTGAGTTCGATCCTCACCCGGGGCAGTGGTTTTTTTATCACTACATGATATAAAATGACCACCACTTAAAACTGCTGCAGCAGCACATCAACACAGCCTCGGTAGCGCAGTTGGCAGCGCGTAAGTCTCATAATCTTAAGGTCGTGAGTTCGATCCTCACCCGGGGCAGTGAAGATTTTATCACTAGATGATATAAAATGACAATACCTTACAACTAATGAAGCAGCACATCAACACAGCCGCGGCAGCGCAATTGTCCGCGCGTAAGTCGCATAATCTTAAGGTCGTGGGTTCGATCCCCACCCGGGGAGTGAAATTTTTTTCACTACATTATATAAAATGACCCTAACTTGCAACTACTGCAGCAGCACATAAACAAAGCCTCAGTAGCGTAGTTGGTAGCGCGTAGGCCTCATAATCTTAAGGTCGTGTGTTCGATCCTCACCCGGGGCAGCGTATTTTTTATCACTACGTGTTATAAAATGACCACAACTTACAACTACTGCAGCAGAACATCAACACAGCCGCGGCAGCGCAGTTGTCGGCGCGTAAGTCGCATAATCTTAAGGTCGTGGGTTCGATCCTCACCCGGGGAGTGAAATTTTTTTCACTACATGATATAAAATGACCCTAACTTGCAACTACTGCAGCAGCACATCAACACAACCTCGGTAGCGCAGTTGCCAGCGCGTAAGTCTCATAATCTTAAGGTCGTGAGTTCGATCCTCGACCGGGGCAGTCAAGTTTTTATCACTACATGATATAAAATGACCATAACTTACAACTACTGCAGAAGCACATCAACACAGCCTCGGTAGCGCAGTTGGCAGCGCGTAAGTCTCATAATATTAAGGTCGTGTTTTTGATCCTCACCCGGGGCAGTGAATTTTTTATCACTACGTTATATAAAATGACCACAACTTAAAACTACTGCAGCACCATATCAAAGCAGGCTCGGTGGCGCAGTTGTAATCGCGTAAGTCTCTTAATCTTAAGGTCGTCAGTTCGATCCTCACCCGGAGGCAATGAAGTTTTATCACTACATGGGATAAAATAACCACAACTTAAAAATACTGTAGCAGCACGGCAAAACAACCTCGATGGCGCAGTTGGCAGCGCGTAAGTCTCATAATCTTAAGGTCGTGAGTTTGATCCTCACACGGGGCAGTGTAGTTTTTATCACTGCATGATATAAAATGACCACCACTTAAAACTGCTGCAGCAGCTCATCAACACAACCTCAGTAGCGCAGTTGGCAGCGCGTAAGTCTCATAATCTTAAGGTCGTGAGTTCGATCCTCACCCGGGGCAGTGAAGTTTTTATCACTACATGATATAAAATGACCACCACTTAAAACTGCTGCAGCAGCACATCAACGCATCCTCGGTAGCGCAGTTGGCAGCGCGTAAGTCTCATAATCTTAAGGTCGTGAGTTCGATCCTCACCCGGGGCAGTGAAGTTTTTATCACTACATGATATAAAATGTCCACAACTTAAAACTGCTGCAGCAGCACATCAGCACAGCCTCGGTAGCGCAGTTGGCAGTGCCTAAGTCTCATAATCTTAAGGTCGTGAGTTCTATCCTCACCCGGGGCAGTGAAGTTTTTATCACTACATGATATAAAATAACCATAGCTTACAACTACTGCAGCAGACCAGCAAAACAGCCTCGGTGGCGCAGTAGGCAGCGCGTAGGTCTCATAATCCTAAGGTCGTCAGTTCGATCCTTACTCGGGGCAGTGAAATTTTTATCACTACATGATATAAAACTACCACAAGATAGAACTACTGCAGCAGCACATAAATACAGCCTCGGTAGCGCAGTTGTCAGCGCGTAAGTCTCATAATCTTAAGGTCGTGAGTTCGATCCTCACCCGGGGCAGTGAAGTTTTTATCACTGCATGATATAAAATGACCACCACTTAAAACTGCTGCAGCAGCACATCAACACAGCCTCAGCAGCGCGTAAGGCTCATAATCTTAAGGGCGTGAGATCGATCCTCACCTGGGGCAGTGAAGTTTTTATCCCTACATGATATAAAATGACCACCACTTAAAACTGCTGCAGCAGCACATCAACACAGCCTCGGTAGCGCAGTTGGCAGCGCGTAAGTCTCATAATCTTAAGGTCGTGAGTTCGATCCTCACCCGGGGCAGTGAAGTTTTTATCACTACATGATATAAAATGACCACCACTTAAAGCTGCTGTAGCAGCACATCAACACAGCCTCAGTAGCGTAGTTTGCAGCGCGTAAGTCTCATAATCTTAAGGTCGTGAGCTCGATCCTCACCCGGGGCAGTGGTTTTTTTATCACTACATGATATAAAATGACCACCACTTAAAACTGCTGCAGCAGCACATCAACACAGCCTCGGTAGCGCAGTTGGCAGCGCGTAAGTCTCATAATCTTAAGGTCGTGAGCACGATCCTCACCCGGGGCAGTGAAGATTTTATCACTAGATCATATAAAATGACAATACCTTACAACTAATGAAGCAGCACATCAACACAGCCTCGGTAGCGCAGTTGGCAGCGCGTAAGTCTCATAATCTTAAGGTCGCGAGTCCGATCCTCACCCGGGGCAGTGAAGTTTTTATCACTACATGATATAAAATGACCACCACTTAAAACTGCTGCAGCTGCACATCAACACAGCCTCGGTAGCGCAGTTGGCAGCGCGTAAGTCTCATAATCTTAAGGTAGTGAGTTCGATCCTCACCCGGGGCAGTGAAGTTTTTATCACTGCATGATATAAAATGACGACCACTTAAAACTGCTGCAGCAGCTCATCAACACAGCCACAGTAGCGCAGTTGGCAGCGCGTAAGTCTCATAATCTTAAGGTCGTGAGTTCGATCCCCACCCGGGGCAGTGAAGTTTTTATCACTACATGATATAAAATGACCACCACTTAAAACTGCTGCAGCAGCACATCAACACAACCTCGGTAACGCAGTTGGCAGCGCGTAAGCCTCATAATCTTAAGGTCGTGAGTTCGATCCTCACCCGGGGCAGTGAAGTTTTTATCACTACATGATATAAAATGTCCACAACTTAAAACTGCTGCAGCAGCACATCAGCACAGCCTCGGTAGCGCAGTTAGCAATGCGTAAGTCTCATAATCTTAAGGTCGTGAGTTCTATCCTCACCCTGGCAGTGAAGTTTTTATCACTACATGATATAAAATGACCATACCTTACACCTACTGCAGCAGAACAGCAAAACAGCCTCGGTGGCGCAGTTGGCAGCGCGTAAGTCTCATAATCTTAAGGTCGTGAGTTCGATCCTTACCCGGGGCAGTGAAGTTTTTATCACTACATGATATAAAATGACCACCACTTAAAACTGCTGCAGCTGCCAGCGCGTAAGTCTCATAATCTTAAGGTCGTGAGTTCGATCCTCACCCGAGGCAGTGAAGTTTTTATCACTGCATGATATAAAATGACGACCACTTAAAACTGCTGCAGAGGCTCATCAACACAGCCTCAGTAGCGCAGTTTGCAGCGCGTAAGTCTCATAATCTTAAGGTCGTGAGTTCGATCCTCACCCGCGGCAGTGAAGTTTTTATCACTGCATGATATTAAATGACCACCACTTAAAACTGCTGCAGCAGCACATCAACACAGCCTCGGTAGCGCAGTTGGCAGCGCGTTAGTCTCATAATCTTAAGGCCGTCAGTTCGATCCTCGCCCGGGGCAGTGAAGTTTTTATCACTACATGATATAAAATGACCACCACTTAAAACTGCTGTAGCAGCACATCAACACAGCCTCAGTAGCGCAGTTTGCAGCGCGTAAGTCTCATAATCTTAAGGTCGTGAGTTCGATCCTCACCCGAGGCAGTGAAGTTTATATCACTACATGATATAAAATGACCACCACTTAAAACTGCTGCAGCAGCACATCAACACAGCCTCGGTAGCGCAGTTGGCAGCGTGTAAGTCTCATAATCTTAAGGTCGTGAGTTCGATCCTCACCCGGGGCAGTGAAGTTTTTATCACTACATGATATAAAATGTCCACAACTTAAAACTGCTGCAGCAGCACATCAGCACAGCCTCGGTAGCGCAGTTGGCAGTGCGTAAGTCTCATAATCTTAAGGTCGTGAGTTCTATCCTCACCCTGGCAGTGAAGTTTTTATCACTACATGATATAAAATAACCATACCTTACAACTACTGCAGCAAAACAGCAAAACAGCCTCGGTGGCGCAGTTGGCAGCGCGTAAGTCTAATAATCTTAAGGTCGTGAGTTCGATCCTCACCCGGGGCAGTGAAGTTTTTATCACTACATGATATAAAATAACCATACCTTATAACTACTGCAGCAGACCAGCAAAACAGCCTCGGTGGCGCAGTAGGCAGCGCGTAGGTCTCATAATCCTAAGGTCGTCAGTTCGATCCTTACTCGGGGCAGTGAAATTTTTATCACTACATGATATAAAATTACCACAAGATAGAACTACTGCAGCAGCACATAAATACAGCCTCGATAGCGCAGTTGTCAGCGCGTAAGTCTCATAATCTTAAGGTCGTGAGTTCGATCCTCACCCGGGGCAGTGAAGTTTTATCACTGCATGATATAAAATGACCACCACTTAAAACTGCTGCAGCAGCACATCAACACAGCCTCAGCAGCGCGTAAGTCTCATAATCTTAAGGGCGTGAGATCGATCCTCACCGGGGGCAGTGAAGTTTTAATCCCTACATGATATAAAATGACCACCACTTAAAACTGCTGCAGCAGCACATCAACACAGCCTCGGTAGCGCAGTTGGCAGCGCGTAAGTCTCATAATCTTAAGGTCGTGAGTTCGATCCCCACCCGGGGCAATGAAGTTTTTATCACTACATGATATAAAATGACCACCACTTAAAACTGCTGCAGCAGCACATCAACGCAGCCTCGGTAGCGCAGTTGGCAGCGCGTAAGTCTCATAATCTTAAGGTCGTGAGTTCGATCCTCACCCGGGGCAGTGAAGTTTTTATCACTACATGATATAAAATGACCATCACTTAAAACTGCTGCAGCTGCACATCAACACAGCCTCGGTAGCGCAGTTGGCAGCGCGTAAGTCTCATAATCTTAAGGCGTGAGTTCGATCCTCACCCGGGGCAGTGAAGTTTTTATCACTGCATGATATAAAATGACCACCACTTAAAACTGCTGCAGATGCTCATCAACGCAGCCTCGGCAGCGCAGTTGGCAGCGCGTAAGTCTCATAATCTTAAGGTCGTAAATTCGAACCTCACCCGGGGCAGTTATTTTTTATCACTACATGATACAAAATGACCACAACTTACAACTACTGCAGCAGCAGATCAACACAGTCTCGGTAGCCCAGTTGGCAGCGCGTAAGTCTCATAATCTTAAGGTCCTGAGTTCGATTCTCACCCGGGGCAATGAATTTTTTATCACTGCATGATATAAAATGATCACAACTTACAACTATTGCAACAGCACATCAACACAGCCTCGGTAGCGCAGTTGGCAGCGGGTAAGTCTCATAATCTTAAAGTCGTGAGTTCGATCCTCACCCGGGGCATTTAAGTTTTTATCACTACATGATATAAAATGAACACAACTTAAAACTACTGCAGCAGCATATCAGCACAGACTCCGCAGCGCAGTTGGCAGCGCGTAAGTCTCATAATCTTAAGGTCGTGAGTTCGATCCTAAACCGGGGCAGTGAAGTTTTATCACTACATTGGAAAAAATTACCACAGCTTAAAAATAATGCAGCAAAACGGCAACACAGCCTCGGTAATGCAGTTGGCAGCGCGTAAGTCTCATAATCTTAAGGTCGTAAGTTCGATCCTCACCCGGTTCACTGAAGTTTTTATCACTACTTGATATAAAATGACCACAACTTACAACTACTGCAGTAGCACATCAACACAGCCTGGGTAGCGCAGTTGGCAGCGCGTAAGTCTCATAATCTTAAGGTCGTAAGTTCGATCCTCACCCGGGGCACTGAAGTTTTTATCACTACTTGATATAAAATGACCACAACTTACAACTACTGCAGCAGCACTTCAACACAGCCTCGGCAGCGCAGTTGGCAGCGCGTAAGTCTCATAATCTTAAGGTCGTAAGTTCGATCCTCACACGGGGCACTGAAGGTTTTATCACTACTTGATATAAAATGACCACAACTTACAACTACTGCAGCAGCACATCATTACAGCCTCGGTAGCGCAGTTGGCCGCTCGTAGGTCGCATAATCTTAAGGTCGTGAGTTCGATTCTCACCCGGGGCAGTGAAGTTTTCATCACTACATGATATAAAATGACCACCACTTAAAACTGCTGCAGCTGCACATCAACACAGCCTCGGTAGCGCAGTTGGCAGCGCGTAAGTCTCATAATCTTAAGGTAGTGAGTTCGATCCTCACCCGGGGCAGTGAAGTTTTTATCACTGCATGATATAAAATGACGACCACTTAAAACTGCTGCAGCAGCTCATCAACACAGCCTCAGTAGCGCAGTTGGCAGCGCGTAAGTCTCATAATCTTAAGGTCGTGAGTTCGATCCTCACCCGGGGCAGTGAAGTTTTTATCACTACATGTATTAAAATGACCACAACTTAAAACTATTGCAGCAGCACATCAACACAGCCTCGGTAGCGCAGTTGGCAGCGCGTAAGTCTCATAATCTTAAGGTCGTGAGTTAGATCCTCACCCGGGGCAGTGAAGTTTTTGTCACTACATGATATAAAATGACCATAACTTAAAACTACTGCAGCAGCACATCAACACAGCCTGGGTAGCGTAGTTGGCAGCGCGTAAGTCTCATAATTTAAAGGTCGAGAGTTCGATCCTCACCCGGGGCAGTGAAGTTTTTATCCTTACATGATATAAAATGACCATAACTTAAATCTACTGCAGCAGCACATCAACCCAACCTGGTTAGCGTAGTTGGCAGCGCGTAAGTCTCATAATCTTAAGGTCGTGAGTTCGATCCTCACCCGGGGCAGTGAAGTTTTTATCACTACATGATATAAAATGACCATACCTTACGACTACTGCAGCAGCACATCAACACAGCATCGGTAGCGCAGTTGGCAGCGCGTAAGTCTCATAATCTTAAGGTCGTGAGTTCGATCCTCACCCGGGGCAGTGTATTTTTTATCACTACGTGATTTAAAATGACCATAACTTACAACTACTGCAGCAGCACATCAGCACAGCATCGGTAGCGCAGTTGGCAGCGCGTAAGTCTCATAATCATAAATACGTGTGTTCGTTCCTCACCCGGGGCAGTGAAGTTTTTATCACTACATGATATAAAATGACCATACCTTACAACTACTGCAGCAGCACATCAACGCAGCATCGGTAGCGCAGTTGGCAGCGGGTAAGTCTCATAATCTTAAAGTCGTGAGTTCGATCCTCACCCGGGGCATTTAAGTTTTTATCACTACATGATATAAAATGAACACAACTTAAAACTACTGCAGCAGCATATCAGCACAGACTCCGCAGCGCAGTTGGCAGCGCGTAAGTCTCATAATCTTAAGGTCGTGAGTTCGATCCTAAACCGGGGCAGTGAAGTTTTATCACTACATTGGAAAAAATTACCACAGCTTAAAAATAATGCAGCAAAACGGCAACACAGCCTCGGTAATGCAGTTGGCAGCGCGTAAGTCTCATAATCTTAAGGTCGTAAGTTCGATCCTCACCCGGTTCACTGAAGTTTTTATCACTACTTGATATAAAATGACCACAACTTACAACTACTGCAGTAGCACATCAACACAGCCTGGGTAGCGCAGTTGGCAGCGCGTAAGTCTCATAATCTTAAGGTCGTAAGTTCGATCCTCACCCGGGGCACTGAAGTTTTTATCACTACTTGATATAAAATGACCACAACTTACAACTACTGCAGCAGCACTTCAACACAGCCTCGGCAGCGCAGTTGGCAGCGCGTAAGTCTCATAATCTTAAGGTCGTAAGTTCGATCCTCACACGGGGCACTGAAGGTTTTATCACTACTTGATATAAAATGACCACAACTTACAACTACTGCAGCAGCACATCATTACAGCCTCGGTAGCGCAGTTGGCCGCTCGTAGGTCGCATAATCTTAAGGTCGTGAGTTCGATTCTCACCCGGGGCAGTGAAGTTTTCATCACTACATGATATAAAATGACCACCACTTAAAACTGCTGCAGCTGCACATCAACACAGCCTCGGTAGCGCAGTTGGCAGCGCGTAAGTCTCATAATCTTAAGGTAGTGAGTTCGATCCTCACCCGGGGCAGTGAAGTTTTTATCACTGCATGATATAAAATGACGACCACTTAAAACTGCTGCAGCAGCTCATCAACACAGCCTCAGTAGCGCAGTTGGCAGCGCGTAAGTCTCATAATCTTAAGGTCGTGAGTTCGATCCTCACCCGGGGCAGTGAAGTTTTTATCACTACATGTATTAAAATGACCACAACTTAAAACTATTGCAGCAGCACATCAACACAGCCTCGGTAGCGCAGTTGGCAGCGCGTAAGTCTCATAATCTTAAGGTCGTGAGTTAGATCCTCACCCGGGGCAGTGAAGTTTTTGTCACTACATGATATAAAATGACCATAACTTAAAACTACTGCAGCAGCACATCAACACAGCCTGGGTAGCGTAGTTGGCAGCGCGTAAGTCTCATAATTTAAAGGTCGAGAGTTCGATCCTCACCCGGGGCAGTGAAGTTTTTATCCTTACATGATATAAAATGACCATAACTTAAATCTACTGCAGCAGCACATCAACCCAACCTGGTTAGCGTAGTTGGCAGCGCGTAAGTCTCATAATCTTAAGGTCGTGAGTTCGATCCTCACCCGGGGCAGTGAAGTTTTTATCACTACATGATATAAAATGACCATACCTTACGACTACTGCAGCAGCACATCAACACAGCATCGGTAGCGCAGTTGGCAGCGCGTAAGTCTCATAATCTTAAGGTCGTGAGTTCGATCCTCACCCGGGGCAGTGTATTTTTTATCACTACGTGATTTAAAATGACCATAACTTACAACTACTGCAGCAGCACATCAGCACAGCATCGGTAGCGCAGTTGGCAGCGCGTAAGTCTCATAATCATAAATACGTGTGTTCGTTCCTCACCCGGGGCAGTGAAGTTTTTATCACTACATGATATAAAATGACCATACCTTACAACTACTGCAGCAGCACATCAACGCAGCATCGGTAGCGCAGTTGGCAGCGCGTAAGTCTTATAATCTTAAGGTCGTGAGTTCGATCCTAACCCGGGGCAGTCAATTTTTTATCATTACATGATATAAAATGACCATAACTTACAACTACTGCAGCAGCACATCAACACAGCCACGGTAGCGCAGTTGGCAGCGAGTAAGTCTCATAATTTTAAGGTCGTGAGTTCGATTCTCACACAGGGCAGTGAATTTTTTAACACTACGTTATATAAAATGACCACAACTTAAAACTACTGCAGCACCATATCAGCACAGCCTCGGCAGCGCAGTTGGCAGCGCGTAAGTCTCATAATTTTAAGGTCGTGAGTTCGATCCTAACCCGGGGCAGTGAAGTTTTATCACTACATTGGAAAAAATTACCACAGCTTAAAAATACTGCAGCAAAACGGCAACACAGCCTCGGTGGCGCAGTAGGCAGCGTGTAAGTCTCATAATCTTAAGGTCGTAAGTTCGATCCTCACCCGGCGAGTGGAATTTTTATCACCACATGATATAAAATGACCATACCTTACAACTACTGCAGCAGCACATCAACACAGCCTCGGTAGCGCAGTTGGCCGCTCGTAAGTCTCATAATCTTATGGCCGTGAGTTCGATCCTCACCCGGGGAGTGAAATTTTTATCACTACATGATATAAAATGACAACACCTTACAACTACTGCAGCAAAACTTCAACACAGCCTCGGCAGCGCAGTTGGCCCCGCGTAAGTCGCATAATCTTAAGGTCGTGAGTTCGATCCTCACTCGGGGCAGTGATTTTTTTATCACTACATGATATAAAATGACCATAACTTAAAACTACTGC
This sequence comes from Mantis religiosa, assembly GCA_030765055.1. Lineage (NCBI taxonomy): Eukaryota > Metazoa > Arthropoda > Insecta > Mantodea > Mantidae > Mantis > Mantis religiosa. Next base: position 90,917 of record JAUKNK010000201.1, read on the forward strand.
AACAGCACATAAACACAGCCTTGGTAGCGCAGTTGGCAGCGCGTAAGTCTCATAATTTTAAGGTCGTGGGTTCGATCCTAACTCGGGGCAGTGGTTTTTATCACTAAGTAATATAAAATGACCACAACTTACAACTACTGCAGGAGCACATCAACAAAGCCTCAGTAGCGTAGTTGGTAGCGCGTAGGTCTCATAATCATAAGGTCGTGTGTTCGATCCTCACCCGGGGCAGCGTATTTTTTATCACTACGTGTTATAAAATGACCACAACTTACAACTACTGACACAGCACATCAACACAGCCGCGGCAGCGCAATTGTCCGCGCGTAAGTCGCATAATCTTAAGGTCGTGGGTTCGATCCCCACCCGGGGAGTGAAATTTTTTTCACTACATGATATAAAATGACCCTAACTTGCAACTACTGCAGCAGCACATCAACACAGCCTCGGTAGCGCAGTTGCCAGCGCGTAAGTCTCATAATCTTAAGGTCGTGAGTTGCATCCTCGACCGGGGCAGTCAAGTTTTTATCACTACATGATATAAAATGACCATAACTTACAACTACTGCAGCAGCACATCAACACAGCCTCGGTAGCGCAGTTGGCAGCGCGTAAGTCTCATAAGCTTAAGGTCGTGAGTTCGATCCTCAACCGGGCCAGTGAAGTTTTTATCACTACGTGATATAAAATGACAACAACTTACAACTACTGCAGCAGCACATCAAAACAGCCTCGGTAGCGCAGTTGGCAGCGCGCAAGTCTCATAATCATAAGGTCGTGATTTCGATCCTCATCCGGGGCAGTGAATTTTTTATCACTACGTTATATAAAATGACCACAACTTAAAACTACTGCAGCATCATATCAACGCAAGCTCGGTGGCGCAGTTGTAATCGCGTAAGTCTCTTAATCTTAAGGTCGTTAGTTCGATCCTCACCCGGAGGCAATGAAGTTTTATCACTACATGGGATAAAATAACCACAACTTAAAAATACTGCAGCAGCACGGCAAAACAGCCTCGTTGGCGCAGTTGGCAGCGCGACAGTCTCATAATCTTAAGGTCCTGAGTTCGATCCTCATCCGAGGCAGTGAAGTTTTTATCACTACGTGATATAAAATGACCACAACTTACAACTACTGCAGCAGCACATCAATACAGCCTCGGTAGCGCACTTCGCAGCGCGTAAATCTCATAATCTTAAGGTCGCGAGTCCGATCCTCACCCGGGGCAGTGAAGTTTTTATCACTACATGATATAAAATGACCACCACTTAAAACTGCTGCAGCTGCACATCAACACAGCCTCGGTAGCGCAGTTGGCAGCGCGTAAGTCTCATAATCTTAAGGTAGTGAGTTCGATCCTCACCCGGGGCAGTGAAGTTTTTATCACTGCATGATATAAAATGACGACCACTTAAAACTGCTGCAGCAGCACATCAGCACAGCCTCGGTAGCGCAGTTAGCAATGCGTAAGTCTCATAATCTTAAGGTCGTGAGTTCTATCCTCACCCTGGCAGTGAAGTTTTTATCACTACATGATATAAAATGACCATACCTTACACCTACTGCAGCAGAACAGCAAAACAGCCTCGGTGGCGCAGTTGGCAGCGCGTAAGTCTCATAATCTTAAGGTCGTGAGTTCGATCCTTACCCGGGGCAGTGAAGTTTTTATCACTACATGATATAAAATGACCACCACTTAAAACTGCTGCAGCTGCCAGCGCGTAAGTCTCATAATCTTAAGGTCGTGAGTTCGATCCTCACCCGAGGCAGTGAAGTTTTTATCACTGCATGATATAAAATGACGACCACTTAAAACTGCTGCAGAGGCTCATCAACACAGCCTCAGTAGCGCAGTTTGCAGCGCGTAAGTCTCATAATCTTAAGGTCGTGAGTTCGATCCTCACCCGCGGCAGTGAAGTTTTTATCACTGCATGATATTAAATGACCACCACTTAAAACTGCTGCAGCAGCACATCAACACAGCCTCGGTAGCGCAGTTGGCAGCGCGTTAGTCTCATAATCTTAAGGCCGTCAGTTCGATCCTCGCCCGGGGCAGTGAAGTTTTTATCACTACATGATATAAAATGACCACCACTTAAAACTGCTGTAGCAGCACATCAACACAGCCTCAGTAGCGCAGTTTGCAGCGCGTAAGTCTCATAATCTTAAGGTCGTGAGTTCGATCCTCACCCGAGGCAGTGAAGTTTATATCACTACATGATATAAAATGACCACCACTTAAAACTGCTGCAGCAGCACATCAACACAGCCTCGGTAGCGCAGTTGGCAGCGTGTAAGTCTCATAATCTTAAGGTCGTGAGTTCGATCCTCACCCGGGGCAGTGAAGTTTTTATCACTACATGATATAAAATGTCCACAACTTAAAACTGCTGCAGCAGCACATCAGCACAGCCTCGGTAGCGCAGTTGGCAGTGCGTAAGTCTCATAATCTTAAGGTCGTGAGTTCTATCCTCACCCTGGCAGTGAAGTTTTTATCACTACATGATATAAAATAACCATACCTTACAACTACTGCAGCAAAACAGCAAAACAGCCTCGGTGGCGCAGTTGGCAGCGCGTAAGTCTAATAATCTTAAGGTCGTGAGTTCGATCCTCACCCGGGGCAGTGAAGTTTTTATCACTACATGATATAAAATAACCATACCTTATAACTACTGCAGCAGACCAGCAAAACAGCCTCGGTGGCGCAGTAGGCAGCGCGTAGGTCTCATAATCCTAAGGTCGTCAGTTCGATCCTTACTCGGGGCAGTGAAATTTTTATCACTACATGATATAAAATTACCACAAGATAGAACTACTGCAGCAGCACATAAATACAGCCTCGATAGCGCAGTTGTCAGCGCGTAAGTCTCATAATCTTAAGGTCGTGAGTTCGATCCTCACCCGGGGCAGTGAAGTTTTATCACTGCATGATATAAAATGACCACCACTTAAAACTGCTGCAGCAGCACATCAACACAGCCTCAGCAGCGCGTAAGTCTCATAATCTTAAGGGCGTGAGATCGATCCTCACCGGGGGCAGTGAAGTTTTAATCCCTACATGATATAAAATGACCACCACTTAAAACTGCTGCAGCAGCACATCAACACAGCCTCGGTAGCGCAGTTGGCAGCGCGTAAGTCTCATAATCTTAAGGTCGTGAGTTCGATCCCCACCCGGGGCAATGAAGTTTTTATCACTACATGATATAAAATGACCACCACTTAAAACTGCTGCAGCAGCACATCAACGCAGCCTCGGTAGCGCAGTTGGCAGCGCGTAAGTCTCATAATCTTAAGGTCGTGAGTTCGATCCTCACCCGGGGCAGTGAAGTTTTTATCACTACATGATATAAAATGACCATCACTTAAAACTGCTGCAGCTGCACATCAACACAGCCTCGGTAGCGCAGTTGGCAGCGCGTAAGTCTCATAATCTTAAGGCGTGAGTTCGATCCTCACCCGGGGCAGTGAAGTTTTTATCACTGCATGATATAAAATGACCACCACTTAAAACTGCTGCAGATGCTCATCAACGCAGCCTCGGCAGCGCAGTTGGCAGCGCGTAAGTCTCATAATCTTAAGGTCGTAAATTCGAACCTCACCCGGGGCAGTTATTTTTTATCACTACATGATACAAAATGACCACAACTTACAACTACTGCAGCAGCAGATCAACACAGTCTCGGTAGCGCAGTTGGCAGCGCGTAAGTCTCATAATCTTAAGGTCCTGAGTTCGATTCTCACCCGGGGCAATGAATTTTTTATCACTGCATGATATAAAATGATCACAACTTACAACTATTGCAACAGCACATCAACACAGCCTCGGTAGCGCAGTTGGCAGCGGGTAAGTCTCATAATCTTAAAGTCGTGAGTTCGATCCTCACCCGGGGCATTTAAGTTTTTATCACTACATGATATAAAATGAACACAACTTAAAACTACTGCAGCAGCATATCAGCACAGACTCCGCAGCGCAGTTGGCAGCGCGTAAGTCTCATAATCTTAAGGTCGTGAGTTCGATCCTAAACCGGGGCAGTGAAGTTTTATCACTACATTGGAAAAAATTACCACAGCTTAAAAATAATGCAGCAAAACGGCAACACAGCCTCGGTAATGCAGTTGGCAGCGCGTAAGTCTCATAATCTTAAGGTCGTAAGTTCGATCCTCACCCGGTTCACTGAAGTTTTTATCACTACTTGATATAAAATGACCACAACTTACAACTACTGCAGTAGCACATCAACACAGCCTGGGTAGCGCAGTTGGCAGCGCGTAAGTCTCATAATCTTAAGGTCGTAAGTTCGATCCTCACCCGGGGCACTGAAGTTTTTATCACTACTTGATATAAAATGACCACAACTTACAACTACTGCAGCAGCACTTCAACACAGCCTCGGCAGCGCAGTTGGCAGCGCGTAAGTCTCATAATCTTAAGGTCGTAAGTTCGATCCTCACACGGGGCACTGAAGGTTTTATCACTACTTGATATAAAATGACCACAACTTACAACTACTGCAGCAGCACATCATTACAGCCTCGGTAGCGCAGTTGGCCGCTCGTAGGTCGCATAATCTTAAGGTCGTGAGTTCGATTCTCACCCGGGGCAGTGAAGTTTTCATCACTACATGATATAAAATGACCACCACTTAAAACTGCTGCAGCTGCACATCAACACAGCCTCGGTAGCGCAGTTGGCAGCGCGTAAGTCTCATAATCTTAAGGTAGTGAGTTCGATCCTCACCCGGGGCAGTGAAGTTTTTATCACTGCATGATATAAAATGACGACCACTTAAAACTGCTGCAGCAGCTCATCAACACAGCCTCAGTAGCGCAGTTGGCAGCGCGTAAGTCTCATAATCTTAAGGTCGTGAGTTCGATCCTCACCCGGGGCAGTGAAGTTTTTATCACTACATGTATTAAAATGACCACAACTTAAAACTATTGCAGCAGCACATCAACACAGCCTCGGTAGCGCAGTTGGCAGCGCGTAAGTCTCATAATCTTAAGGTCGTGAGTTAGATCCTCACCCGGGGCAGTGAAGTTTTTGTCACTACATGATATAAAATGACCATAACTTAAAACTACTGCAGCAGCACATCAACACAGCCTGGGTAGCGTAGTTGGCAGCGCGTAAGTCTCATAATTTAAAGGTCGAGAGTTCGATCCTCACCCGGGGCAGTGAAGTTTTTATCCTTACATGATATAAAATGACCATAACTTAAATCTACTGCAGCAGCACATCAACCCAACCTGGTTAGCGTAGTTGGCAGCGCGTAAGTCTCATAATCTTAAGGTCGTGAGTTCGATCCTCACCCGGGGCAGTGAAGTTTTTATCACTACATGATATAAAATGACCATACCTTACGACTACTGCAGCAGCACATCAACACAGCATCGGTAGCGCAGTTGGCAGCGCGTAAGTCTCATAATCTTAAGGTCGTGAGTTCGATCCTCACCCGGGGCAGTGTATTTTTTATCACTACGTGATTTAAAATGACCATAACTTACAACTACTGCAGCAGCACATCAGCACAGCATCGGTAGCGCAGTTGGCAGCGCGTAAGTCTCATAATCATAAATACGTGTGTTCGTTCCTCACCCGGGGCAGTGAAGTTTTTATCACTACATGATATAAAATGACCATACCTTACAACTACTGCAGCAGCACATCAACGCAGCATCGGTAGCGCAGTTGGCAGCGCGTAAGTCTTATAATCTTAAGGTCGTGAGTTCGATCCTAACCCGGGGCAGTCAATTTTTTATCATTACATGATATAAAATGACCATAACTTACAACTACTGCAGCAGCACATCAACACAGCCACGGTAGCGCAGTTGGCAGCGAGTAAGTCTCATAATTTTAAGGTCGTGAGTTCGATTCTCACACAGGGCAGTGAATTTTTTAACACTACGTTATATAAAATGACCACAACTTAAAACTACTGCAGCACCATATCAGCACAGCCTCGGCAGCGCAGTTGGCAGCGCGTAAGTCTCATAATTTTAAGGTCGTGAGTTCGATCCTAACCCGGGGCAGTGAAGTTTTATCACTACATTGGAAAAAATTACCACAGCTTAAAAATACTGCAGCAAAACGGCAACACAGCCTCGGTGGCGCAGTAGGCAGCGTGTAAGTCTCATAATCTTAAGGTCGTAAGTTCGATCCTCACCCGGCGAGTGGAATTTTTATCACCACATGATATAAAATGACCATACCTTACAACTACTGCAGCAGCACATCAACACAGCCTCGGTAGCGCAGTTGGCCGCTCGTAAGTCTCATAATCTTATGGCCGTGAGTTCGATCCTCACCCGGGGAGTGAAATTTTTATCACTACATGATATAAAATGACAACACCTTACAACTACTGCAGCAAAACTTCAACACAGCCTCGGCAGCGCAGTTGGCCCCGCGTAAGTCGCATAATCTTAAGGTCGTGAGTTCGATCCTCACTCGTGGCAGTGATTTTTTTATCACTACATGATATAAAATGACCATAACTTAAAACTACTGCAACAGCACATAAACACAGCCTTGGTAGCGCAGTTGGCAGCGCGTAAGTCTCATAATTTTAAGGTCGTGGGTTCGATCCTAACTCGGGGCAGTGGTTTTTATCACTAAGTAATATAAAATGACCACAACTTACAACTACTGCAGGAGCACATCAACAAAGCCTCAGTAGCGTAGTTGGTAGCGCGTAGGTCTCATAATCATAAGGTCGTGTGTTCGATCCTCACCCGGGGCAGCGTATTTTTTATCACTACGTGTTATAAAATGACCACAACTTACAACTACTGACACAGCACATCAACACAGCCGCGGCAGCGCAATTGTCCGCGCGTAAGTCGCATAATCTTAAGGTCGTGGGTTCGATCCCCACCCGGGGAGTGAAATTTTTTTCACTACATGATATAAAATGACCCTAACTTGCAACTACTGCAGCAGCACATCAACACAGCCTCGGTAGCGCAGTTGCCAGCGCGTAAGTCTCATAATCTTAAGGTCGTGAGTTGCATCCTCGACCGGGGCAGTCAAGTTTTTATCACTACATGATATAAAATGACCATAACTTACAACTACTGCAGCAGCACATCAACACAGCCTCGGTAGCGCAGTTGGCAGCGCGTAAGTCTCATAAGCTTAAGGTCGTGAGTTCGATCCTCAACCGGGCCAGTGAAGTTTTTATCACTACGTGATATAAAATGACAACAACTTACAACTACTGCAGCAGCACATCAAAACAGCCTCGGTAGCGCAGTTGGCAGCGCGCAAGTCTCATAATCATAAGGTCGTGATTTCGATCCTCATCCGGGGCAGTGAATTTTTTATCACTACGTTATATAAAATGACCACAACTTAAAACTACTGCAGCATCATATCAACGCAAGCTCGGTGGCGCAGTTGTAATCGCGTAAGTCTCTTAATCTTAAGGTCGTTAGTTCGATCCTCACCCGGAGGCAATGAAGTTTTATCACTACATGGGATAAAATAACCACAACTTAAAAATACTGCAGCAGCACGGCAAAACAGCCTCGTTGGCGCAGTTGGCAGCGCGACAGTCTCATAATCTTAAGGTCCTGAGTTCGATCCTCATCCGAGGCAGTGAAGTTTTTATCACTACGTGATATAAAATGACCACAACTTACAACTACTGCAGCAGCACATCAATACAGCCTCGGTAGCGCACTTCGCAGCGCGTAAATCTCATAATCTTAAGGTCGCGAGTCCGATCCTCACCCGGGGCAGTGAAGTTTTTATCACTACATGATATAAAATGACCACCACTTAAAACTGCTGCAGCTGCACATCAACACAGCCTCGGTAGCGCAGTTGGCAGCGCGTAAGTCTCATAATCTTAAGGTAGTGAGTTCGATCCTCACCCGGGGCAGTGAAGTTTTTATCACTGCATGATATAAAATGACGACCACTTAAAACTGCTGCAGCAGCACATCAACACAGCCTCGGTAGCGCAGTTGCCAGCGCGTAAGTCTCATAATCTTAAGGTCGTGTGTTCGATCCTCACCCGGGGCAGTCAAGTTTTTATCACTACATGATATAAAATGACCATAACTTACAACTACTGCAGCAGCACATCAACACAGCCTCGGTAGTGCAGTTGGTAGTGCGTAAGTCTCATAAGCTTAAGGTCGTGAGTTCGATCCTCAACCGGGCCACTGAAGTTTTTATCACTACGTGAAATAAAATGACAACAACTTACAACTACTGCAGCAGCACGTCAACACAGCCTCAGTAGCGCAGTTGGCAGCGCGTAAGTCTCATAATATTAAGGTCGTGTTTTTGATCCTCACCTGGGGCAGTGAATTTTTTATCACTACGTTATATAAAATGACCACAACTTAAAACTACTGCAGCACCATATCAAAGCAGGCTCGGTGGCGCAGTTGTAATCGCGTAAGTCTCTTAATCTTAAGGTCGTCAGTTCGATCCTCACCCGGAGGCAATGAAGTTTTATCACTACATGGGATAAAATAACCACAACTTAAAAATACTGTAGCAGCACGGCAAAACAACCTCGATGGCGCAGTTGGCAGCGCGAAAGTCTCATAATCTTAAGGTCCTGAGTTCGATCCTCATCCGAGGCAGTGAAGTTTTTATCACTACGTGATATAAAATGACCACAACTTACAACTACTGCAGCAGCACATCAATACAGCCTCGGTAGCGCAGTTGGCAGCGCGTATGTCTCATAATCTTAAGGTCGTGAGTTCGATCCTCACCCGGGGCAGTGAATTTTTTATCACTACGTGATATAAAATGACCATACCTTACAACTACTGCAGCAGCACATCAACGCAGCATCGGTAGCGCAGTTGGCAGCGCGTAAGTCTCATAATTTTAAGGTCGTGGGTTCGATCCTAACTCGGGGCAGTGGTTATTATCACTAAGTAATATAAAATGACCACAACTTACAACTACTGCAGGAGCACATCAACAAAGCCTCAGTAGCGTAGTTGGTAGCGCGTAGGTCTCATAATCATAAGGTCGTGTGTTCCATCCTCACCCGGGGCAGCGTATTTTTTATCACTACGTGTTATAAAATGACCACAACTTACAACTACTGCAGCAGCACATCAACACAGCCGCGGCAGCGCAATTGTCCGCGCGTAAGTCGCATAATCTTAAGGTCGTGGGTTCGATCCCCACCCGGGGAGTGAAATTTTTTTCACTACATTATATAAAATGACCCTAACTTGCAACTACTGCAGCAGCACATAAACAAAGCCTCAGTAGCGTAGTTGGTAGCGCGTAGGCCTCATAATCTTAAGGTCGTGTGTTCGATCCTCACCCGGGGCAGCGTATTTTTTATCACTACGTGTTATAAAATGACCACAACTTACAACTACTGCAGCAGAACATCAACACAGCCGCGGCAGCGCAGTTGTCGGCGCGTAAGTCGCATAATCTTAAGGTCGTGGGTTCGATCCTCACCCGGGGAGTGAAATTTTTTTCACTACATGATATAAAATGACCCTAACTTGCAACTACTGCAGCAGCACATCAACACAACCTCGGTAGCGCAGTTGCCAGCGCGTAAGTCTCATAATCTTAAGGTCGTGAGCTCGATCCTCGACCGGGGCAGTCAAGTTTTTATCACTACATGATATAAAATGACCATAACTTACAACTACTGCAGAAGCACATCAACACAGCCTCGGTAGCGCAGTTGGCAGCGCGTAAGTCTCATAATATTAAGGTCGTGTTTTTGATCCTCACCCGGGGCAGTGAATTTTTTATCACTACGTTATATAAAATGACCACAACTTAAAACTACTGCAGCACCATATCAAAGCAGGCTCGGTGGCGCAGTTGTAATCGCGTAAGTCTCTTAATCTTAAGGTCGTCAGTTCGATCCTCACCCGGAGGCAATGAAGTTTTATCACTACATGGGATAAAATAACCACAACTTAAAAATACTGTAGCAGCACGGCAAAACAACCTCGATGGCGCAGTTGGCAGCGCGAAAGTCTCATAATCTTAAGGTCCTGAGTTCGATCCTCATCCGAGGCAGTGAAGTTTTTATCACTACGTGATATAAAATGACCACAACTTACAACTACTGCAGCAGCACATCAATACAGCCTCGGTAGCGCAGTTGGCAGCGCGTATGTCTCATAATCTTAAGGTCGTGAGTTCGATCCTCACCCGGGGCAGTGAATTTTTTATCACTACGTGATATAGAATGACCATACCTTACAACTACTGCAGCAGCACATCAGCACAGCATCGGTAGCGCAGTTGGCAGCGCGTAAGTCTCATAATCATAAATACGTGTGTTCGTTCCTCACTCGGGGCAGTGAAGTTTTTATCACTACATGATATAAAATGACCATACCTTACAACTACTGCAGCAGCACATCAACGCAGCATCGGTAGCGCAGTTGGCAGCGCGTAAGTCTCCTAATCTTATGGTCGTGAGTACGATCCTCACCCGGGGCAGTGTATTTTTTATCACTACGTGATATAAAATGACCATAACTTTCAACTACTGCAGCAGCACACCAACACAGCATCGGTAGCGCAGTTGGCAGCGCGCAAGTCTCATAATCATAAATTCGTGTGTTCGTTCCTCACCCGGGGCAGTGAGGTTTTTATCACTACATGATATAAAATGACCAGACCTTACAACTACTACAGCAGCACATCAACACAGCCTCGGTAGCGCAGTTGACCGCGCGTAAGTCTCATAATCTTAAGGTCGTGAGTTCGATCCTCACACGGTGCAGTCACTTTTTATCACTACATGATATAAAATGACCATAACTTACAACTACTGCAGCAGCACATCAACACAGCCACGGTAGCGCAGTTGGCAGCGCGTAAGTCTCATAATCTTAAGGTCGTGAGTTCGATCCTCACCCGGGGCAGTCAATTTTTTATCACTACATGATATAAAATGACCAGACCTTACAACTACTACAGCAGCACATCAACACAGCGTCGGTAGCGCAGTTGACCGCGCGTAAGTCTCATAATCTTAAGGTCGTGAGTTCGATCCTCACCCGGGGCAGTCAATTTTTTATCACTACATGATATAAAATGACCATAACTTACAACTTTTGCAGCAGCACATCAACACAGCCACGGTAGCGCAGTTGGCAGCGCGTAAGTCTCATAATTTTAACGTCGTGAGTTCGATCCTCACACGGGGCAGTGTATTTTTTTCACTACGTGTTATAAAATGACCACAACTTACAACTACTGCAGCAGCACATCAACACAGCCTCGGTAGCAACGTTGGCAGCGCGTAAGTCTCATAATTTTAAGGTCGTGAGTTCGATCCTCACCCGGGGCAGTGAAGTTTTTATCACTACGTGTTATAAAATGACCACAACTTACAACTACTGCAGCAGCACGTCAACACAGCCTCGGTAGCGCAGTTGGCAGCGCGTAAGTCGCCTAATCTTAAGGTCGTGAGTTCGATCCTCAACCGGGCCAGTGAAGTTTTTATCACTACGTGATATAAAATGACAACAACTTACAACTACTACAGCAGCACATCAACACAGCCTCGGTAGAGCAGTTGGCAGCGCGCAAGTCTCATAATTTTAAGGTCGTGAGTTCGATCCTCACCCGGGGCAGTGAAGTTTTTATCACTACGTGTTATAAAATGACAACAACTTACAACTACTGCAGCAGCACATCAACACAGCCTCGGTAGCGCAGTTGGCAGCGCGTAGGTCGCATAATCTTAAGGTCGTGAGTTCGATCCTCAACCGGGCCAGTGAAGTTTTTATCACTACGTGATATAAAATGACCACAACTTACAAGTACTGCAGCAGCACATCAACACAGCCTCAGTAGCGCATTTGGCAGCGCGTAAGTCGCATAATCTTAAGGTCGTGAGTTCGATCCTCAACCGGGCCAGTGAAGTTTTTATCACTACGTGATATAAAATGACAACAACTTACAACTACTGCAGCAGCACATCAACACAGCCTCGGTAGCGCAGTTGGCACCGCGTAAGTCTCATAATATTAAGGTCGTGTTTTTGATCCTCACACGGGGCAGTGAATTTTTTATCACTACATGATACAAAATGACCACAACTTACAACTACTGCAGCAGCACATCAACACAGCCTCGGTAGAGCAGTTGGCAGCGCGCAAGTCTCATAATCTTAAGGTCGTGAGTTCGATCCTAACCCAGGGCAGTGAAGTTTTATCACTACATTGGAAAAAATTACCACAGCTTAAAAATACTGCAGCAAAACGGCAACACAGCCTCGGTGGCGCAGTAGGCAGCGCGTAAGTCTCATAATCTTAAGGTCGTGAGTTCGATCCTCACCCGGCGAGTGGAATTTTTATCACCACATGATATAAAATGACCATAACTTACAACTACTGCAGCAGCACATCAACACAGTCTCGGTAGCGCAGTAGGCAGCGCGTAAGTCTCATAATCTTAAGGTCGTGAGTTCGATCCTCACCCGGGGAGTGAAATTTTTATCACTACATGATATAAAATGACCACACCTTACATCTACTGCAGCAAAACTTCAACACAGCCTCGGCAGCGCAGTTGTCCCCGCGTAAGTCGCATAATCTTAAGGTCGTGAGTTCGATCCTCACTCGGGGCAGTGAATTTTTTGTCACTACATGATATAAAATGACCATAACTTACAACTACTGCAGCAGCACATCAACACAGCCTCGGTAGAGCAGTTGGCAGGGCGTAAGTCTCATAATCTTAAGGTCGTGAGTTCGATCCTCACTCGGGGCAGTGTATTTTTTATCACTACATGATATAAAATGACCATAACTTAAAACTACTGCAACAGCACATAAACACAGCCTCGGTAGCGCAGTTGGCAGCGCGTAAGTCTCATAATTTTAACGTCGTGGGTTCGATCCTAACTCGGGGCAGTGGTTTTTATCACTTAGTAATATAAAATGACCACAACTTACAACTACTGCAGCAGCACATCAACAAAGCCTCAGTAGCGTAGTTGGTAGCGCGTAGGTCTCATAATCATAAGGTCGTGTGTTCGATCCTCACCCGGGGCAGCGTATTTTTTATCACTACGTGTTATAAAATGACCACAACTTACAACTACTGCAGCAGCACAACAACACAGCCGCGGCAGCGCAGTTGTCCGCGCGTAAGTCGCATAATCTTAAGGTAGTGGGTTCGATCCTCATCCGAGGCAGTGAAGTTTTTATCACTACGTGATATAAAATGACCACAACTTACAACTACTGCAGCAGCACATCAATACAGCCTCGGTAGCGCAGTTGGCAGCGCGTATGTCTCATAATCTTAAGGTCGTGAGTTCGATCCTCACCCGGGGCAGTGAATTTTTTATCACTACGTGATATAAAATGACCATACCTTACAACTACTGCAGCAGCACATCAGCACAGCATCGGTAGCGCAGTTGGCAGCGCGTAAGTCTCATAATCTTAAGGTCGTGAGTTCGATCCTCAACCGGGCCAGTGAAGTTTTTATCACTACGTGATATAAAATGACAACAACTTACAACTACTGCAGCAGCACATCAACACAGCCCCGGTACCGCAGTTGGCAGCGCGCAAGTCTCATAATCATAAGGTCGTGATTTCGATCCTCATCCGGGGCAGTGAATTTTTTATCACTACGTTATATAAAATGACCACAACTTAAAACTACTGCAGCATCATATCAACGCAAGCTCGGTGGCGCAGTTGTAATCGCGTAAGTCTCTTAATCTTAAGGTCGTTAGTTCGATCCTCACCCGGAGGCAATGAAGTTTTATCACTACATGGGATAAAATAACCACAACTTAAAAATACTGCAGCAGCACGGCAACACAGCCTCGTTGGCCCAGTTGGCAGCGCGAAAGTCTCATAATCTTAAGGTCCTGAGTTCGATCCTCATCCGAGGCAGTGAAGTTTTTATCACTACGTGATATAAAATGACCACAACTTACAGCTACTGCAGCAGCACATCAATACAGCCTCGGTAGCGCACTTGGCAGCGCGTAAATCTCATAATCTTAAGGTCGTGAGTTCGATCCTCACCCGGGGCAGTGAAGTTTTTATCACTACGTGATATAAAATGACCACAACTTAAAACTACTGCAGCAGCACATCAAAACAGCCTCGGTAGCGCAGTTGGCAGCGCGTAAGTCTCATAATCCTAAGGTCGTGAGTTCGATCCTCACCCGGGGCAGTGAAGTTTTTATCACTACATGTATTAAAATGACCACAACTTAAAACTGCTGCAGCAGCACATTAGCAAAGTCTCGGTAGCGCAGTTGGCAGCGCGTAAGTCTCATAATCTTAAGGTCGTGAGTTCTATCCTCACCCGGGGCAGTGAAGTTTTTATCACTACATGATATAAAATGACCACAACTTAAAACTACTGCAGCAGAACATCAGCACAGCCTCGGTAGCGCAGTTGGAAGCGCATATTTCCCACAATCCTACGGTCGTAATTTCGATCCTCCCCCGGTTCAGTGAATTTTTATCACTACATGGGATAAAATAACCAGAACTTAGAGCTACTGCAGCCTTACATCAACACAGCATCGGTGGCGCAGTTGGCAGCGCATAAGTCTCATCATCTTAAGGTCGTGAGTACGATCCTCACCCGGGGCAGTGTAGTTTTTATCACTACATGATCTAAAATACTACAATTTAGATCTACTGCAGCAGCACGGCAACACTGCCTCGGTGGCGCAGTAGGCAGCGCGTAAGTCTCATAAGCTTAAGCTCGTGAATTCGATCCTCACACGGGGCAGTGAAGTTTTTATCACTACATGATATAAAATGACCACAACTTACAACTACTGCAGCAGCACATCAACACAGCCTCGGTAGCGCAGTTTGCAGCGCGTCAGTCTCATAATCTTGAGGTCGTGAGTTCGATCCTCACTCGGGGCAGTGAATTTTTTATCTCATCATGATATAAAATGACCACAACTTACAACTACTGCAGCAGCACATCAACACAGCCTCGGTAGCGCATTTGGCAGCGCGTAAGTCTCATAATCTTAAGGTCTTGAGTTCGATCCTCACCCGGGGCAGTGAAGTTTTTATCACTACATGATATATAAAATGACCACAACTTACAACTACTGCAGCAGCACATCAACACAGCCTCGGTAGCGCAGTTGGCAGCGCGTAAGTCTCATAATCTTGAGGTCATGAGTTCGATCCTCAACCGGGGTAGTGCAGTTTTTATCACATCATGAAATAAAATGACCAGAACTTACAACTACTGCAGCAGCACATCAACACAGCCTCGGTAGCGCAGTTGGCAGCGCGTAAATCTCATAATCTTAAGTTCGTGAGTTCGATTATCACCCGGGGCAGTGAAGTTTTATCACTGCATGGCATAAAATAACCACAACCTAAAAATAATGCAGCAGCACGGCAACACTGCCTCGGTGGCGCAGTAGGCAGCGCGTAAGTCTCATAATCTTAAGGTTGTGAATTCGATGCTCACACGGGGCAGTGAAGTTTCTATCACTCCATGATATATAAAATGACCACAACTTACAACTGCTGCAAGAGCACATCAACACAGCATCGGTAGCGCAGTGGGCAGCGCGTAAGTCTCATAATCTTAAGGTCGTGAGTTCGATCCTCACCCGGGGCAGTGAAGTTTTTATCACTACGTGATATAAAATGACCACAACTTACAATTACTGCAGCAGCACATCAACACAGCCTCGGCAGCGCAGTTGGCAGCGCGTAAGTCTCATAATCTTAAGGTCATGAGTACAATCCTCACCCGGGGCAGTGTATTTTTTATCACTATGTAATATAAAATAACCATAACTTACAACTACTGCAGCAGCACATCAACACAGCCTCGGTAGCGCAGTTGGCAGCGTGTAAGTCTCATAATCTTAAGGTCATGAGTTCGATCCTCAGCCGGGGCAGTGAAGTTTTTGTCACTACATGATATAAAATGACCACAACTTAAAGCTACTGCAGCAGCACATCAACACAGCCCCGGTAGCGCAGTCGGCAGCGCGTAAGTCTCATAATCTTAAGGTCATGAGTTCGATCCTCACCCGGGGCAGTGAAGTTTTTATCACTACATGATATAAAATGACCACCACTTAAAACTGCTGCAGCAGCACATCAACACAGCCTCGGTAGCGCAGGTGGCAGCGCGTAAGTCTCATAATCTTAAGGTCGTGAGTTTCATCCTCACCCGGGGCGGTGAGGTTTTTATCACTACATGATATAAAATGACCACCACTTAAAACTGCTGCACCAGCACATGAACACAGCCTCGGTAGCGCAGTTGTCAGCGCGTAAGTCTCATAACCTTAAGGTCGTTAGTTCGATCCTCACCCGGGGCAGTGAAGTTTTTATCACTACATGATATAAAATGTCCACAACTTACAACTACTGCAGCAGCACATCAACACAACCTCGGTAGCGCAATTGTCAGTGCGTAAGTCTCATAATCTTAACGTCATGAGTTCGATCCTCACCCGGGGCATTGAAGTTTTTATCACCACATGATATAAAATGACCACCACTTAAAACTGCTGCAGCAGCACATCAACACAGCTTCAGTATCGCAGTTGGCAGCGCGTAAGCCTCATATACTTAAGGTCGTGAGTTCGATCCTCAACCGGGGCAGTGAAGTTTTTATCACTACATGTTATAAAATGTCCACAACTTAAAACTTCTGCAGCAGCACATCACACAGCCTCGGTAGCGCAGTTGGCAGCGCGTAAGTCTCATAATCTTAAGGTCGTGAGTTCAATCGTCACCCCTGGCAGTGAAGACTTTATCACTAGATGATATAAAATGACAACACCTTACACCTACTGCAGCAGCACATCAACATAGCCTCGGTAGCGCAGTTGGCAGCGCGTAAGTCTCATAATCTTAAGGTCATGAGTTCGATCCTCACCGGGGCAGTGAAGTTTTTATCACTACATGATATAAAATGTCCACAACTTAAAACTACTAGAGCAGCACATCAACACAGCCTCGGTAGCGCAGTTGGCAGCGCGTAAGTCTCATAATCTTAAGGTCGTGAGTTCGATCCTCACACGGGGCAGTGAAGTTTTTATCACTACATGATATAAAATGACTACCACTTAAAACTGCTGCAGCAGCACATCAACACAGCCTCGGTAGCGCAGTTGTCAGCGCGTAAGTCTCATAATCTTAAGGTCTTGAGTTCGATCCTCACCCGGGGCGGTAAAGTTTTTATCACTACATGATATAAAATGACAACCACTTAAAACTGCTGCAGCAGCACATCAACACAGCCTTGGTAGCGCAGGTGGCAGCGCGTAAGTCTCATAATCTTAAGGTCGTGAGTTTGATCCTCACCCGGGGCGGTGAGGTTTTTATCACTACATGATATAAAATGACCACCACTTGTAACTGCTGCACCAGCACATGAACACAGCCTCGGTAGCGCAGTTGTCAGCGCGTAAGTCTCATAATCTTAAGGTCGTGAGTTCGATCCTCACCCGGGGCAGTGAAGTTTTTATCACTACATGATATAAAATGACCACCACTTGAAACTGCTGCAGCAGCACATCAACACAGCCTCGGTAGCTCAGTTGGCAGTGCGTAAGTCTCATAACCTTAAGGTCGTAAGTTCGATCCTTACCCGGGGTAGTGAAGTTTTTATCACTACATGATATAAAATGTCCACAACTTACAACTACTGCAGCAGCACATCAACACAACCTCGGTAGCGCAGTTGTCAGTGCGTAAGTCTCATAATCTTAACGTCATGAGTTCGATCCTCACCCGGGGCAGTGAAGTTTTTATCACTACATGATATAAAATGACCACCACTTAAAACTGCTGCAGCAGCACATCAACACAGCTTCAGTATCGCAGTTGGCAGCGCGTAAGCCTCATAAACTTAAGGTCGTGAGTTCGATCCTCAACCGGGGCAGTGAAATTTTTATCACTACATGATATAAAATGTCCACAACTTAAAACTTCTGCAGCAGCACATCAAACAGCCCCGGTAGCGCGGTTGGCAGCGCGGAAGTCTCATAATCTTAAGGTCGTGAGTTCGATCCTCACCCGGGGCATTGAGGTTTTTATCACTACATGATATAAAATGACCACCACATAAAACTGCTGCAGCAGACATCAACACAGCCTCGGTAGCGCAGTTGGCAGCGCGTAAGTCTCATACTCTTAAGGTCGTGAGTTCGATCCTCCCCCGGGGCAGTGAGGTTTTTACCACTACATGATATAAAATGACCACCAGTTAAAACTGCTGCAGCAGCATATCAACACAGCCTCGGTAGCGCAGTTGGCAGCGCGTAAGTCTCATAATTTTAAGGTCGTGAGTTCGATCCTCACCCCTGGCAGTGAAGACTTTATCACTAGATGATATAAAATTACAACACCTTACAACTACTGCAGAAGCACATCAACACAGCCTCGGTAGCGCAGTTGGCAGCGCGTAAGTCTCATAACCTTAAGGTCGTGAGTTCGATCCTCACCCGGGGCAGTGAAGTTTTTATCACTACATGATATAAAATGACCACCACTTAAAACTGCTGCAGCAGCACATCAACACAGCCTCGGTAGCGCAGTTGGAAGCGCGTAAGTCTCATAATCTTAAGGTCGTGAGTTCGATCCTCACCCGGGGCAGCGAGGTTTTTATCACTACATGATATAAAATGATCACCAGTTAAAACTGCTGCAGCAGCACATCAACACAGCCTCGGTAGCGCAGTTAGCAGCGCGTAAGTCTCATAATCTTAAGGTCGTGAGTTCGATCCTCACACGTGGCAGTGAAGATTTTATCACTACATGATATAAAATGACAACACCTTACAACTACTGCAGCAGCACATCAATACAGCCTCGGTAGCGCAGTTGTCAGTGCGTAAGTCTCATAATCTTAACGTCATGAGTTCGATCCTCACCCGGGGCAGTGAAGTTTTTATCACTAGATGATATAAAATGACCATAACTGACAACTACTGCAGCAGCAAATCAACATAGCCTCGGTAGCGCATTTGGCAGCGCGTAAGTCTCATAATCTTAAGGTCGTGAGTTCGATCCTCACCCAGGGCAGTAAAGTTTTTATCACTACATGATATAAAATGTCCACAACTTAAAACTACTGCAGCAGCACCTCACACAGCCTCGGTAGCGCAGTTGGCAGCGCGTAAGTCTCATAATCTTAACGTCCTCAGTTTCATCCTCAACCGGGGCAGTGAACTTTTTATCACCTAATGATATAAAATGACCATAACTTAAACTACTGCAGCAGCACATCAACACAACCTCGGTAGCGCAGTTGGCAGTGCGTAAGTCTCATAATCTTAAGGTCGTGAGTTCTATCCTCACCCGGGGCAGTGAAGTTTTTATCACTGCATGACATAAAATGACCACCACTTAAAACTGCTGCAGCAGCACATCAGCACAGCCTCGGTAGCGCAGTTGGCAGTGCGTAAGTCTCATAATCTTAAGGTCGTGAGTTCTATCCTCACCCTGGCTGTGAAGTTTGTATCACTACATGATATAAAATAACCATACCTTACAACTACTGCAGCAAAACAGCAAAACAGCCTCGGTGGCGCAGTTGGCAGCGCGTAAGTCTCATAATCTTAAGGTCGTGAGTTCTATCCTCACCCCTGCAGTGAAGTTTTTATCACTACATGATATAAAATAACCATACCTTACAACTACTGCAGCAGAACAGCAAAACAGCCTCGGTGGCACAGTAGGCAGCGCGTAGGTCTCATAATCCTAAGGTCGTCAGTTCGATCCTTACTCGGGGCAGTGAAATTTTTATCACTACATGATATAAAATTACCACAAGATAGAACTACTGCAGCAGCACATCAACACAGCCTCGGTAGCGCAGTTGGCAGGGCGTAAGTCTCATAATCTTAAGGTGGTGAGTTTGATCCTCACCAGGGGCAGTGTAGTTTTTATCACTGCATGATATTTAATGACCACCACTTAAAACTGCTGCAGCAGCACATCAACACAGCCTCAGCAGCGCGTAAGTCTCATAATCTTAAGGGCGTGAGATCGATCCTCACCCGGGGCAGTGAAGTTTTTATCCCTACATGATATAAAATGACCACCACTTAAAACTGCTGCAGCTGCACATCAACACAGCCTCGGTAGCGCAGTTGGCAGCGCGTAAGTCTCATAATCTTAAGGTCGTGAGTTCGATCCTCACCCGGGGCAGAGAAGTTTTTATCACTACATGATATAAAATGACCACCACTTAAAACTGCTGTAGCAGCACATCAACACGGCCTCAGTAGCGCAGTTGGCAGCGCGTAAGTCTCATAATCTTAAGGTCGTGAGTTCGATCCTCACCCGGGGCAGTGGTTTTTTTATCACTACATGATATAAAATGACCACCACTTAAAACTGCTGCAGCAGCACATCAACACAGCCTCGGTAGCGCAGTTGGCAGCGCGTAAGTCTCATAATCTTAAGGTCGTGAGTTCGATCCTCACCCGGGGCAGTGAAGATTTTATCACTAGATGATATAAAATGACAATACCTTACAACTAATGAAGCAGCACATCAACACAGCCTCGGTAGCGCAGTTGGCAGCGCGTAAGTCTCATAATCTTAAGGTCGTGAGTTCGATCCTCACCCGGGGCAGTGAATTTTTTATCACTACATGATATAAAATGACCACTACTTAAAACTGCTGCAGCAGCACATCAACTCGGCCTCAGTAGCGCAGTTGGCAGCGCGTAAGTCTCATAATCTTAAGGTCGTGAGTTCGATCCTCACCCGGGGCAGTGGTTTTTTTATCACTACATGATATAAAATGACCACCACTTAAAACTGCTGCAGCAGCACATCAACACAGCCTCGGTAGCGCAGTTGGCAGCGCGTAAGTCTCATAATATTAAGGTCGTGAGTTCGATCCTCACCCGGGGCAGTGAAGATTTTATCACTAGATGATATAAAATGACAATACTTTACAACTAATGAAGCAGCACATCAACACAGCCTCGGTAGCGCAGTTGGCAGCGCGTAAGTCTCATAGTCTTAAGGTCGTGAGTTCGATCCTCACCCGGGGCAGTGAAGTTTTTATCACTACATGATATAAAATTACCACCACTTAAAACTGCTGCAGCTGCACATCAACACAGCCTCGGTAGCGCAGTTGGCAGCGCGTAAGTCTCATAATCTTAAGGTAGTGAGTTCGATCCTCACCCGGGGCAGTGAAGTTTTTATCACTGCATGATATAAAATGACGACCACTTAAAACTGCTGCAGCAGCTCATCAACACAACCTCAGTAGCGCAGTTGGCAGCGCGTAAGTCTCATAATCTTAAGGTCGTGAGTTCGATCCTCACCCGGGGCAGTGAAGTTTTTATCACTACATGATATAAAATGACCACCACTTAAAACTGCTGCAGCAGCACATCAACGCATCCTCGGTAGCGCAGTTGGCAGCGCGTAAGTCTCATAATCTTAAGATCGTGAGTTCGATCCTCACCCGGGGCAGTGATGTTTTTATCACTACATGATATAAAATGTCCACAACTTAAAACTGCTGCAGCAGCACATCAGCACAGCCTCGGTAGCGCAGTTGGCAGTGCCTAAGTCTCATAATCTTAAGGTCGTGAGTTCTATCCTCACCCGGGGCAGTGAAGTTTTTATCACTACATGATATAAAATAACCATAGCTTACAACTACTGCAGCAGACCAGCAAAACAGCCTCGGTGGCGCAGTAGGCAGCGCGTAGGTCTCATAATCCTAAGGTCGTCAGTTCGATCCTTACTCGGGGCAGTGAAATTTTTATCACTACATGATATAAAATTACCACAAGATAGAACTACTGCAGCAGCACATAAATACAGCCTCGGTAGCGCAGTTGTCAGCGCGTAAGTCTCATAATCTTAAGGTCGTGAGTTCGATCCTCACCCGGGGCAGTGAAGTTTTTATCACTGCATGATATAAAATGACCACCACTTAAAACTGCTGCAGCAGCACATCAACACAGCCTCAGCAGCGCGTAAGGCTCATAATCTTAAGGGCGTGAGATCGATCCTCACCTGGGGCAGTGAAGTTTTTATCCCTACATGATATAAAATGACCACCACTTAAAACTGCTGCAGCAGCACATCAACACAGCCTCGGTAGCGCAGTTGGCAGAGCGTAAGTCTCATAATCTTAAGGTCGTGAGTTCGATCCTCACCCGGGGCAGTGAAGTTTTTATCACTACATGATATAAAATGACCACCACTTAAAGCTGCTGTAGCAGCACATCAACATAGCCTCAGTAGCGTAGTTTGCAGCGCGTAAGTCTCATAATCTTAAGGTCGTGAGCTCGATCCTCACCCGGGGCAGTGAAGTTTTTATCACTACATGATATAAAATGACCACCACTTAAAACTGCTGCAGCAGCACATCAACACGGCCTCAGTAGCGCAGTTGGCAGCGCGTAAGTCTCATAATCTTAAGGTCGTGAGTTCGATCCTCACCCGGGGCAGTGGTTTTTTTATCACTACATGATATAAAATGACCACCACTTAAAACTGCTGCAGCAGCACATCAACACAGCCTCGGTAGCGCAGTTGGCAGCGCGTAAGTCTCATAATCTTAAGGTCGTGAGTACGATCCTCACCCGGGGCAGTGAAGATTTTATCACTAGATCATATAAAATGACAATACCTTACAACTAATGAAGCAGCACATCAACACAGCCTCGGTAGCGCAGTTGGCAGCGCGTAAGTCTCATAATCTTAAGGTCGCGAGTCCGATCCTCACCCGGGGCAGTGAAGTTTTTATCACTACATGATATAAAATGACCACCACTTAAAACTGCTGCAGCTGCACATCAACACAGCCTCGGTAGCGCAGTTGGCAGCGCGTAAGTCTCATAATCTTAAGGTAGTGAGTTCGATCCTCACCCGGGGCAGTGAAGTTTTTATCACTGCATGATATAAAATGACGACCACTTAAAACTGCTGCAGCAGCTCATCAAAACAGCCACAGTAGCGCAGTTGGCAGCGCGTAAGTCTCATAATCTTAAGGTCGTGAGTTCGATCCCCACCCGGGGCAGTGAAGTTTTTATCACTACATGATATAAAATGACCACCACTTAAAACTGCTGCAGCAGCACATCAACACAACCTCGGTAGCGCAGTTGGCAGCGCGTAAGTCTCATAATCTTAAGGTCGTGAGTTCGATCCTCACCCGGGGCAGTGAAGTTTTTATCACTACATGATATAAAATGTCCACAACTTAAAACTGCTGCAGCAGCACATCAGCACAGACTCGGTAGCGCAGTTAGCAATGCGTAAGTCTCATAATCTTAAGGTCGTGAGTTCTATCCTCACCCTGGCAGTGAAGTTTTTATCACTACATGATATAAAATGACCATACCTTACACCTACTGCAGCAGAACAGCAAAACAGCCTCGGTGGCGCAGTTGGCAGCGCGTAAGTCTCATAATCTTAAGGTCGTGAGTTCGATTCTTACCCGGGGCAGTGAAGTTTTTATCACTACATGATATAAAATGACCACCACTTAAAACTGCTGCAGCTGCCAGCGCGTAAGTCTCATAATCTTAAGGTCGTGAGTTCGATCCTCACCCGAGGCAGTGAAGTTTTTATCACTGCATGATATAAAATGACGACCACTTAAAACTGCTGCAGAGGCTCATCAACACAGCCTCAGTAGCGCAGTTTGCAGCGCGTAAGTCTCATAATCTTAAGGTCGTGAGTTCGATCCTCACCCGCGGCAGTGAAGTTTTTATCACTGCATGATATTAAATGACCACCACTTAAAACTGCTGTAGCAGCACATCAACACAGCCTCAGTAGCGCAGTTTGCAGCGCGTAAGTCTCATAATCTTAAGGTCGTGAGTTCGATCCTCACCCGAGGCAGTGAAGTTTATATCACTACATGATATAAAATGACCACCACTTAAAACTGCTGCAGCAGCACATCAACACAGCCTCGGTAGCGCAGTTGGCAGCGTGTAAGTCTCATAAACTTAAGGTCGTGAGTTCGATCCTCACCCGGGGCAGTGAAGATTTTATCATTAGATGATATAAAAATGGCAATACCTTACAACTAATGAAGCAGCACATCAACACAGCCTCGGTAGCGCAGTTGGCAGCGCGTAAGTCTCATAATCTTAAGGTCGTGAGTTCGATCCTCACCCGGGGCAGTGAAGTTTTTATCACTACATGATATAAAATGACCACCACTTAAAACTGCTGCAGCTGCACATCAACACAGCCTCGGTAGCGCAGTTGGCAGCGCGTAAGTCTCATAATCTTAAGGTCGTGAGTTCGATCCTCACCCGGGGCAGTGAAGTTTTTATCACTGCATGACATAAAATGACGACCACTTAAAACTGCTGCAGCAGTTCATCAACACAGCCTCAGTAGCGCAGTTGGTAGCGCGTAAGTCTCATAATCTTAAGGTCGTGAGTTCGATCCTCAACCGGGGCAGTGAAGTTTTTATCACTACATGATATAAAATGACCACCACTTAAAACTGCTGCAGCAGCACATCAGCACAGCCTCGGTAGCGCAGTTGGCAGTGCGTAAGTCTCATAATCTTAAGGTCGTAAGTTCTATCCTCACCCTGGCAGTGAAGTTTGTATCACTACATGATATAAAATAACCATACCTTACAACTACTGCAGCAAAACAGCCTCGGTGGCGCAGTTGGCAGCGCGTAAGTCTCATAATCTTAAGGTCGTGAGTTCTATCCTCACCCTGGCAGTGAAGTTTTTATCACTACATGATATAAAATAACCATACCTTACAACTACTGCAGCAGAATAGCAAAACAGCCTCGGTGGCGCAGTAGGCAGCGCGTAGGTCTCATAATCCTAAGGTCGTCAGTTCGATCCTTACTCGGGGCAGTGAAATTTTTATCACTACATGATATAAAATTACCACAAGATAGAACTACTGCAGCAGCACATCAACACAGCCTCGGTAGCGCAGTTGGCAGCGCGTAAGTCTCATAATCTTAAGGTCGTGAGTTTGATCCTCACACGGGGCAGTGTAGTTTTTATCACTGCATGATATAAAATGACCACCACTTAAAACTGCTGCAGCAGCACATCAACACAGCCTCAGCAGCGCGTAAGTCTCATAATCTTAAGGTCGTGAGTTCGATCCTCACCCGGGGCAGTGGTTTTTTTATCACTACATGATATAAAATGACCACCACTTAAAACTGCTGCAGCAGCACATCAACGCAGCCTCGGTAGCGCAGTTGGCAGCGCGTAAGTCTCATAATCTTAAGGTCGTGAGTTCGATCCTCACCCGGGGCAGTGAAGATTTTATCACTAGATGATATAAAATGACAATACTTTACAACTAATGAAGCAGCACATCAACACAGCCTCGGTAGCGCAGTTGGCAGCGCGTAAGTCTCATAGTCTTAAGGTCTTGAGTTCGATCCTCACCCGGGGCAGTGAAGTTTTTATCACTACATGATATAAAATGACCACCACTTAAAACTGCTGCAGCTGCACATCAACACAGCCTCGGTAGCGCAGTTGGCAGCGCGTAAGTCTCATAATCTTAAGGTAGTGAGTTCGATCCTCACCCGGGGCAGTGAAGTTTTTATCACTGCATGATATAAAATGAGGACCACTTAAAACTGCTGCAGCAGCTCATCAACACAGCCTCAGTAGCGCAGTTGGCAGCGCGTAAGTCTCATAATCTTAAGGTCGTGAGTTCGATCCTCACCCGGGGCAGTGAAGTTTTTATCACTACATGATATAAAATGACCACCATTTAAAACTGCTGCAGCAGCACATCAACACAACCTAGGTAGCGCAGTTGGCAGCGCGTAAGTCTCATAATCTTAAGGTCGTGAGTTCGATCCTCACCCGGGGCAGTGAAGTTTTTATCACTACATGATATAAAATGTCCACAACTTAAAACTGCTGCAGCAGCACATCAGCACAGCCTCGGTAGCGCAGTTGGCAGTGCGTAAGTCTCATAATCTTAAGGTCGTGAGTTCTATCCTCACCCTGGCAGTGAAGTTTTTATCACTACATGATATAAAATAACCATACCTTACAACTACTGCAGCAAAACAGCAAAACAGCCTCGGTGGCGCAGTTGGCAGCGCGTAAGTCTCATAATCTTAAGGTCGTGAGTTCGATCCTCACCCGGGGCAGTGAAGTTTTTATCACTACATGATATAAAATAACCATACCTTATAACTACTGCAGCAGACCAGCAAAACAGCCTCGGTGGCGCAGTAGGCAGCGCGTAGGTCTCATAATCCTAAGGTCGTCAGTTCGATCCTTACTCGGGGCAGTGAAATTTTTATCACTACATGATATAAAATTACCACAAGATAGAACTACTGCAGCAGCACATAAATACAGCCTCGATAGCGCAGTTGTCAGCGCGTAAGTCTCATAATCTTAAGGTCGTGAGTTCGATCCTCACCCGGGGCAGTGAAGTTTTATCACTGCATGATATAAAATGACCACCACTTAAAACTGCTGCAGCAGCACATCAACACAGCCTCAGCAGCGCGTAAGTCTCATAATCTTAAGGGCGTGAGATCGATCCTCACCGGGGGCAGTGAAGTTTTAATCCCTACATGATATAAAATGACCACCACTTAAAACTGCTGCAGCAGCGCATCAACACAGCCTCGGTAGCGCAGTTGGCAGCGCGTAAGTCTCATAATCTTAAGGTCGTGAGTTCGATCCCCACCCGGGGCAATGAAGTTTTTATCACTACATGATATAAAATGACCACCACTTAAAACTGCTGCAGCAGCACATCAACGCAGCCTCGGTAGCGCAGTTGGCAGCGCGTAAGTCTCATAATCTTAAGGTCGTGAGTTCGATCCTCACCCGGGGCAGTGAAGTTTTTATCACTACATGATATAAAATGACCATCACTTAAAACTGCTGCAGCTGCACATCAACACAGCCTCGGTAGCGCAGTTGGCAGCGCGTAAGTCTCATAATCTTAAGGCGTGAGTTCGATCCTCACCCGGGGCAGTGAAGTTTTTATCACTGCATGATATAAAATGACCACCACTTAAAACTGCTGCAGATGCTCATCAACGCAGCCTCGGCAGCGCAGTTGGCAGCGCGTAAGTCTCATAATCTTAAGGTCTTAAATTCGAACCTCACCCGGGGCAGTTATTTTTTATCACTACATGATACAAAATGACCACAACTTACAACTACTGCAGCAGCAGATCAACACAGTTTCGGTAGCGCAGTTGGCAGCGCGTAAGTCTCATAATCTTAAGGTCCTGAGTTCGATTCTCACCCGGGGCAATGAATTTTTTATCACTGCATGATATAAAATGATCACAACTTACAACTATTGCAACAGCACATCAACACAGCCTCGGTAGCGCAGTTGGCAGCGGGTAAGTCTCATAATCTTAAAGTCGTGAGTTCGATCCTCACCCGGGGCATTTAAGTTTTTATCACTACATGATATAAAATGAACACAACTTAAAACTACTGCAGCAGCATATCAGCACAGACTCCGCAGCGCAGTTGGCAGCGCGTAAGTCTCATAATCTTAAGGTCGTGAGTTCGATCCTAAACCGGGGCAGTGAAGTTTTATCACTACATTGGAAAAAATTACCACAGCTTAAAAATAATGCAGCAAAACGGCAACACAGCCTCGGTAGTGCAGTTGGCAGCGCGTAAGTCTCATAATCTTAAGGTCGTAAGTTCGATCCTCACCCGGTTCACTGAAGTTTTTATCACTACTTGATATAAAATGACCACAACTTACAACTACTGCAGTAGCACATCAACACAGCCTGGGTAGCGCAGTTGGCAGCGCGTAAGTCTCATAATCTTAAGGTCGTAAGTTCGATCCTCACCCGGGGCACTGAAGTTTTTATCACTACTTGATATAAAATGACCACAACTTACAACTACTGCAGCAGCACTTCAACACAGCCTCGGCAGCGCAGTTGGCAGCGCGTAAGTCTCATAATCTTAAGGTCGTAAGTTCGATCCTCACCCGGGGCACTGAAGGTTTTATCACTACTTGATATAAAATGACCACAACTTACAACTACTGCAGCAGCACATCATTACAGCCTCGGTAGCGCAGTTGGCCGCTCGTAGGTCGCATAATCTTAAGGTCGTGAGTTCGATTCTCACCCGGGGCAGTGAAGTTTTCATCACTACATGATATAAAATGACCACCACTTAAAACTGCTGCAGCTGCACATCAACACAGCCTCGGTAGCGCAGTTGGCAGCGCGTAAGTCTCATAATCTTAAGGTAGTGAGTTCGATCCTCACCCGGGGCAGTGAAGTTTTTATCACTGCATGATATAAAATGACGACCACTTAAAACTGCTGCAGCAGCTCATCAACACAGCCTCAGTAGCGCAGTTGGCAGCGCGTAAGTCTCATAATCTTAAGGTCGTGAGTTCGATCCTCACCCGGGGCAGTGAAGTTTTTATCACTACATGTATTAAAATGACCACAACTTAAAACTATTGCAGCAGCACATCAACACAGCCTCGGTAGCGCAGTTGGCAGCGCGTAAGTCTCATAATCTTAAGGTCGTGAGTTAGATCCTCACCCGGGGCAGTGAAGTTTTTGTCACTACATGATATAAAATGACCATAACTTAAAACTACTGCAGCAGCACATCAACACAGCCTGGGTAGCGTAGTTGGCAGCGCGTAAGTCTCATAATTTAAAGGTCGAGAGTTCGATCCTCACCCGGGGCAGTGAAGTTTTTATCCTTACATGATATAAAATGACCATAACTTAAATCTACTGCAGCAGCACATCAACCCAACCTGGTTAGCGTAGTTGGCAGCGCGTAAGTCTCATAATCTTAAGGTCGTGAGTTCGATCCTCACCCGGGGCAGTGTATTTTTTATCACTACGTGATTTAAAATGACCATAACTTACAACTACTGCAGCAGCACATCAGCACAGCATCGGTAGCGCAGTTGGCAGCGCGTAAGTCTCATAATCATAAATACGTGTGTTCGTTCCTCACCCGGGGCAGTGAAGTTTTTATCACTACATGATATAAAATGACATTACCTTACAACTACTGCAGCAGCACATCAACGCAGCATCGGTAGCGCAGTTGGCAGCGCGTAAGTCTTATAATCTTAAGGTCGTGAGTTCGATCCTAACCCGGGGCAGTCAATTTTTTATCATTACATGATATAAAATGACCATAACTTACAACTACTGCAGCAGCACATCAACACAGCCACGGTAGCGCAGTTGGCAGCGAGTAAGTCTCATAATTTTAAGGTCGTGAGTTCGATTCTCACACGGGGCAGTGAATTTTTTAACACTACGTTATATAAAATGACCACAACTTAAAACTACTGCAGCACCATATCAGCACAGCCTCGGCAGCGCAGTTGGCAGCGCGTAAGTCTCATAATTTTAAGGTCGTGAGTTCGATCCTAACCCGGGGCAGTGAAGTTTTATCACTACATTGGAAAAAATTACCACAGCTTAAAAATACTGCAGCAAAACGGCAACACAGCCTCGGTGGCGCAGTAGGCAGCGTGTAAGTCTCATAATCTTAAGGTCGTAAGTTCGATCCTCACCCGGCGAGTGGAATTTTTATCACCACATGATATAAAATGACCATACCTTACAACTACTGCAGCAGCACATCAACACAGCCTCGGTAGCGCAGTTGGCCGCTCGTAAGTCTCATAATCTTATGGTCGTGAGTTCGATCCTCACCCGGGGAGTGAAATTTTTATCACTACATGATATAAAATGACAACACCTTACAACTACTGCAGCAAAACTTCAACACAGCCTCGGCAGCGCAGTTGGCCCCGCGTAAGTCGCATAATCTTAAGGTCGTGAGTTCGATCCTCACTCGGGGCAGTGATTTTTTTATCACTACATGATATAAAATGACCATAACTTAAAACTACTGCAACAGCACATAAACACAGCCTTGGTAGCGCAGTTGGCAGCGCGTAAGTCTCATAATTTTAAGGTCGTGGGTTCGATCCTAACTCGGGGCAGTGGTTTTTATCACTAAGTAATATAAAATGACCACAACTTACAACTACTGCAGGAGCACATCAACAAAGCCTCAGTAGCGTAGTTGGTAGCGCGTAGGTCTCATAATCATAAGGTCGTGTGTTCGATCCTCACCCGGGGCAGCGTATTTTTTATCACTACGTGTTATAAAATGACCACAACTTACAACTACTGACACAGCACATCAACACAGCCGCGGCAGCGCAATTGTCCGCGCGTAAGTCGCATAATCTTAAGGTCGTGGGTTCGATCCCCACCCGGGGAGTGAAATTTTTTTCACTACATGATATAAAATGACCCTAACTTGCAACTACTGCAGCAGCACATCAACACAGCCTCGGTAGCGCAGTTGCCAGCGCGTAAGTCTCATAATCTTAAGGTCGTGAGTTCCATCCTCGACCGGGGCAGTCAAGTTTTTATCACTACATGATATAAAATGACCATAACTTACAACTACTGCAGCAGCACATCAACACAGCCTCGGTAGCGCAGTTGGCAGCGCGTAAGTCTCATAAGCTTAAGGTCGTGAGTTCGATCCTCAACCGGGCCAGTGAAGTTTTTATCACTACGTGATATAAAATGACAACAACTTACAACTACTGCAGCAGCACATCAAAACAGCCTCGGTAGCGCAGTTGGCAGCGCGCAAGTCTCATAATCATAAGGTCGTGATTTCGATCCTCATCCGGGGCAGTGAATTTTTTATCACTACGTTATATAAAATGACCACAACTTAAAACTACTGCAGCATCATATCAACGCAAGCTCGGTGGCGCAGTTGTAATCGCGTAAGTCTCTTAATCTTAAGGTCGTTAGTTCGATCCTCACCCGGAGGCAATGAAGTTTTATCACTACATGGGATAAAATAACCACAACTTAAAAATACTGCAGCAGCACGGCAAAACAGCCTCGTTGGCGCAGTTGGCAGCGCGACAGTCTCATAATCTTAAGGTCCTGAGTTCGATCCTCATCCGAGGCAGTGAAGTTTTTATCACTACGTGATATAAAATGACCACAACTTACAACTACTGCAGCAGCACATCAATACAGCCTCGGTAGCGCACTTGGCAGCGCGTAAATCTCATAATCTTAAGGTCATGAGTTCGATCCTCACCCGGGGCAGTGAAGTTTTTATCACTACGTGATATAAAATGACCACAACTTACAACTACTGCAGCAGCACAGCAACACAGCCGCGGCAGCGCAGTTGTCCGCGCGTAGGTCGCATAATCTTAAGGTCGTGGGTTCGATCCTCACCCGGGGAGTGAAATTTTTTTCACTACATGATATAAAATGACCCTAACTTGCAACTACTGCAGCAGCACATCAACACAGCCTCGGTAGCGCAGTTGCCAGCGCGTAAGTCTCATAATCTTAAGGTCGTGAGTTCGATCCTCACCCGGGGCAGTCAAGTTTTTATCACTACATGATATAAAATGACCATAACTTACAACTACTGCAGCAGCACATCAACACAGCCTCGGTAGTGCAGTTGGTAGTGCGTAAGTCTCATAAGCTTAAGGTCGTGAGTTCGATCCTCAACCGGGCCACTGAAGTTTTTATCACTACGTGAAATAAAATGACAACAACTTACAACTACTGCAGCAGCACATCAACACAGCCTCGGTAGCGCAGTTGGCAGCGCGTAAGTCTCATAATATTAAGGTCGTGTTTTTGATCCTCACCTGGGGCAGTGAATTTTTTATCACTACGTTATATAAAATGACCACAACTTAAAACTACTGCAGCACCATATCAAAGCAGGCTCGGTGGCGCAGTTGTAATCGCGTAAGTCTCTTAATCTTAAGGTCGTCAGTTCGACCCTCACCCGGAGGCCATGAAGTTTTATCACTACATGGGATAAAATAACCACAACTTAAAAATACTGTAGCAGCACGGCAAAACAACCTCGATGGCGCAGTTGGCAGCGCGAAAGTCTCATAATCTTAAGGTCCTGAGTTCGATCCTCATCCGAGGCAGTGAAGTTTTTATCACTACGTGATATAAAATGACCACAACTTACAACTACTGCAGCAGCACATCAATACAGCCTCGGTAGCGCAGTTGGCAGCGCGTATGTCTCATAATCTTAAGGTCGTGAGTTCGATCCTCACCCGGGGCAGTGAATTTTTTATCACTACGTGATATAAAATGACCATACCTTACAACTACTGCAGCAGCACATCAACGCAGCATCGGTAGCGCAGTTGGCAGCGCGTAAGTCTCATAATTTTAAGGTCGTGGGTTCGATCCTAACTCGGGGCAGTGGTTTTTATCACTAAGTAATATAAAATGACCACAACTTACAACTACTGCAGGAGCACATCAACAAAGCCTCAGTAGCGTAGTTGGTAGCGCGTAGGTCTCATAATCATAAGGTCGTGTGTTCTATCCTCACCCGGGGCAGCGTATTTTTTATCACTACGTGTTATAAAATGACCACAACTTACAACTACTGCAGCAGCACATCAACACAGCCGCGGCAGCGCAGTTGTCCGCGCGTAAGTCGCATAATCTTAAGGTCGTGGGTTCGATCCCCACCCGGGGAATGAAATTTTTTTCACTACATGATATAAAATGACCCTAACTTGCAACTACTGCAGCAGCACATAAACAAAGCCTCAGTAGCGTAGTTGGTAGCGCGTAGGTCTCATAATCTAAAGGTCGTGTGTTTGATCCTCACCCGGGGCAGCGTATTTTTTATCACTACGTGTTATAAAATGCCCACAACTTACAACTACTGCAGCAGCACATCAAAACAGCCGCGGCAGCGCAGTTGTCGGCGCGTAAGTCGCATAATCTTAAGGTCGTGGGTTCGATCCTCACCCGGGGAGTGAAATTTTTTTCACTACATGATATAAAATAACCATACCTTACAACTACTGCAGCAGAACAGCAAAACAGCCTCGGTGGCACAGTAGGCAGCGCGTAGGTCTCATAATCCTAAGGTCGTCAGTTCGATCCTTACTCGGGGCAGTGAAATTTTTATCACTACATGATATAAAATTACCACAAGATAGAACTACTGCAGCAGCACATCAACACAGCCTCGGTAGCGCAGTTGGCAGCGCGTAAGTCGCATAATATTAAGGTCGTGTTTTTGATCCTCACCCGGGGCAGTGAATTTTTTATCACTACGTTATATAAAATGACCACAACTTAAAACTACTGCAGCACCATATCAAAGCAGGCTCGGTGGCGCAGTTGTAATCGCGTAAGTCTCTTAATCTTAAGGTCGTCAGTTCGATCCTCACCCGGAGGCAATGAAGTTTTATCACTACATGGGATAAAATAACCACAACTTAAAAATACTGTAGCAGCACGGCAAAACAACCTCGATGGCGCAGTTGGCAGCGCGAAAGTCTCATAATCTTAAGGTCCTGAGTTCGATCCTCATCCGAGGCAGTGAAGTTTTTATCACTACGTGATATAAAATGACCACAACTTACAACTACTGCAGCAGCACATCAATACAGCCTCGGTAGCGCAGTTGGCAGCGCGTATGTCTCATAATCTTAAGGTCGTGAGTTCGATCCTCACCCGGGGCAGTGAATTTTTTATCACTACGTGATATAAAATGACCATACCTTACAACTACTGCAGCAGCACATCAGCACAGCATCGGTAGCGCAGTTGGCAGCGCGTAAGTCTCATAATCATAAATACGTGTGTTCGTTCCTCACTCGGGGCAGTGAAGTTTTTATCACTACATGATATAAAATGACCATACCTTACAACTACTGCAGCAGCACATCAACGCAGCATCGGTAGCGCAGTTGGCAGCGCGTAAGTCTCCTAATCTTAAGGTCGTGAGTACGATCCTCACCCGGGGCAGCGTATTTTTTATCACTACGTGTTATAAAATGACCACAACTTACAACTACTGCAGCAGCACATCAACACAGCCGCGGCAGCGCAATTGTCCGCGCGTAAGTCGCATAATCTTAAGGTCGTGGGTTCGATCCCCACCCGGGGAGTGAAATTTTTTTCACTACATTATATAAAATGACCCTAACTTGCAACTACTGCAGCAGCACATAAACAAAGCCTCAGTAGCGTAGTTGGTAGCGCGTAGGCCTCATAATCTTAAGGTCGTGTGTTCGATCCTCACCCGGGGCAGCGTATTTTTTATCACTACGTGTTATAAAATGACCACAACTTACAACTACTGCAGCAGAACATCAACACAGCCGCGGCAGCGCAGTTGTCGGCGCGTAAGTCGCATAATCTTAAGGTCGTGGGTTCGATCCTCACCCGGGGAGTGAAATTTTTTTCACTACATGATATAAAATGACCCTAACTTGCAACTACTGCAGCAGCACATCAACACAACCTCGGTAGCGCAGTTGCCAGCGCGTAAGTCTCATAATCTTAAGGTCGTGAGTTCGATCCTCGACCGGGGCAGTCAAGTTTTTATCACTACATGATATAAAATGACCATAACTTACAACTACTGCAGAAGCACATCAACACAGCCTCGGTAGCGCAGTTGGCAGCGCGTAAGTCTCATAATATTAAGGTCGTGTTTTTGATCCTCACCCGGGGCAGTGAATTTTTTATCACTACGTTATATAAAATGACCACAACTTAAAACTACTGCAGCACCATATCAAAGCAGGCTCGGTGGCGCAGTTGTAATCGCGTAAGTCTCTTAATCTTAAGGTCGTCAGTTCGATCCTCACCCGCAGGCAATGAAGTTTTATCACTACATGGGATAAAATAACCACAACTTAAAAATACTGTAGCAGCACGGCAAAACAACCTCGATGGCGCAGTTGGCAGCGCGAAAGTCTCATAATCTTAAGGTCCTGAGTTCGATCCTCATCCGAGGCAGTGAAGTTTTTATCACTACGTGATATAAAATGACCACAACTTACAACTACTGCAGCAGCACATCAATACAGCCTCGGTAGCGCAGTTGGCAGCGCGTATGTCTCATAATCTTAAGGTCGTGAGTTCGATCCTCACCCGGGGCAGTGAATTTTTTATCACTACGTGATATAAAATGACCATACCTTACAACTACTGCAGCAGCACATCAGCACAGCATCGGTAGCGCAGTTGGCAGCGCGTAAGTCTCATAATCATAAATACGTGTGTTCGTTCCTCACTCGGGGCAGTGAAGTTTTTATCACTACATGATATAAAATGACCATACCTTACAACTACTGCAGCAGCACATCAACGCAGCATCGGTAGCGCAGTTGGCAGCGCGTAAGTCTCCTAATCTTAAGGTTGTGAGTACGATCCTCACCCGGGGCAGTGTATTTTTTATCACTACGTGATATAAAATGACCATAACTTTCAACTACTGCAGCAGCACACCAACACAGCATCGGTAGCGCAGTTGGCAGCGCGCAAGTCTCATAATCATAAATTCGTGTGTTCGTTCCTCACCCGGGGCAGTGAGGTTTTTATCACTACATGATATAAAATGACCAGACCTTACAACTACTACAGCAGCACATCAACACAGCCTCGGTAGCGCAGTTGGCAGCGCGTAAGTCTCATAATTTTAAGGTCGTGGGTTCGATCCTAACTCGGGGCAGTGGTTTTTATCACTAAGTAATATAAAATGACCACAACTTACAACTACTGCAGGAGCACATCAACAAAGCCTCAGTAGCGTAGTTGGTAGCGCGTAGGTCTCATAATCATAGGGTCGTGTGTTCGATCCTCACCCGGGGCAGCGTATTTTTTATCACTACGTGTTATAAAATGACCACAACTTACAACTACTGACACAGCACATCAACACAGCCGCGGCAGCGCAATTGTCCGCGCGTAAGTCGCATAATCTTAAGGTCGTGGGTTCGATCCCCACCCGGGGAGTGAAATTTTTTTCACTACATGATATAAAATGACCCTAACTTGCAACTACTGCAGCAGCACGTCAACACAGCCTCGGTAGCGCAGTTGCCAGCGCGTAAGTCTCATAATCTTAAGGTCGTGAGTTCCATCCTCGACCGGGGCAGTCAAGTTTTTATCACTACATGATATAAAATGACCATAACTTACAACTACTGCAGGAGCACATCAACAAAGCCTCAGTAGCGCACTTGGCAGCGCGTAAGTCTCATAATCTTAAGGTCATGAGTTCGATCCTCACCCGGGGCAGTGAAGTTTTTATCACTACGTGATATAAAATGACCACAACTTACAACTACTGCAGCAGCACAGCAACACAGCCGCGGCAGCGCAGTTGTCCGCGCGTAGGTCGCATAATCTTATGGTCGTGGGTTCGATCCTCACCCGGGGAGTGAAATTTTTTTCACTACATGATATAAAATGACCCTAACTTGCAACTACTGCAGCAGCACATCAACACAGCCTCAGTAGCGCAGTTGCCAGCGCGTAAGTCTCATAATCTTAAGGTCGTGAGTTCGATCCTCACCCGGGGCAGTCAAGTTTTTATCACTACATGATATAAAATGACCATAACTTACAACTACTGCAGCAGCACATCAACACAGCCTCGGTAGTGCAGTTGGTAGTGCGTAAGTCTCATAAGCTTAAGGTCGTGAGTTCGATCCTCAACCGGGCCACTGAAGTTTTTATCACTACGTGAAATAAAATGACAACAACTTACAACTACTGCAGCAGCACATCAACACAGCCTGGGTAGCGCAGTTGGCAGCGCGTAAGTCTCATAATATTAAGGTCGTGTTTTTGATCCTCACCTGGGGCAGTGAATTTTTTATCACTACGTTATATAAAATGACCACAACTTAAAACTACTGCAGCACCATATCAAAGCAGGCTCGGTGGCGCAGTTGTAATCGCGTAAGTCTCTTAATCTTAAGGTCGTCAGTTCGATCCTCACCCGGAGGCAATGAAGTTTTATCACTACATGGGATAAAATAACCACAACTTAAAAATACTGTAGCAGCACGGCAAAACAACCTCGATGGCGCAGTTGGCAGCGCGAAAGTCTCATAATCTTAAGGTCCTGAGTTCGATCCTCATCCGAGGCAGTGAAGTTTTTATCACTACGTGATATAAAATGACCACAACTTACAACTACTGCAGCAGCACATCAATACAGCCTCGGTAGCGCAGTTGGCAGCGCGTATGTCTCATAATCTTAAGGTCGTGAGTTCGATCCTCACCCGGGGCAGTGAATTCTTTATCACTACGTGATATAAAATGACCATACCTTACAACTACTGCAGCAGCACATCAACGCAGCATCGGTAGCGCAGTTGGCAGCCCGTAAGTCTCATAATTTTAAGGTCGTGGGTTCGATCCCCACCCGGGGAATGAAATTTTTTTCACTACATGATATAAAATGACCCTAACTTGCAACTACTGCAGCAGCACATAAACAAAGCCTCAGTAGCGTAGTTGGTAGCGCGTAGGTCTCATAATCTAAAGGTCGTGTGTTCGATCCTCACCCGGGGCAGCGTATTTTTTATCACTACGTGTTATAAAATGCCCACAACTTACAACTACTGCAGCAGCACATCAACACAGCCGCGGCAGCGCAGTTGTCGGCGCGTAAGTCGCATAATCTTAAGGTCGTGGGTTCGATCCTCACCCTGGGAGTGAAATTTTTTTCACTACATGATATAAAATAACCATACCTTACAACTACTGCAGCAGAACAGCAAAACAGCCTCGGTGGCACAGTAGGCAGCGCGTAGGTCTCATAATCCTAAGGTCGTCAGTTCGATCCTTACTCGGGGCAGTGAAATTTTTATCACTACATGATATAAAATTACCACAAGATAGAACTACTGCAGCAGCACATCAACACAGCCTCGGTAGCGCAGTTGGCAGGGCGTAAGTCTCATATTCTTAAGGTGGTGAGTTTGATCCTCACCAGGGGCAGTGTAGTTTTTATCACTGCATGATATTTAATGACCACCACTTAAAACTGCTCACCCGGCGAGTGGAATTTTTATCACCACATGATATAAAATGACCATAACTTACAACTACTGCAGCAGCACATCAACACAGCCTCGGTAGCGCAGTTGGCCGCTCGTAAGTCTCATAATCTTAAGGTCGTGAGTTCGATCCTCACCCGGGGAGTGAAATTTTTATCACTACATGATATAAAATGACAACACCTTTCAACTACTGCAGCAAAACTTCAACACAGCCTCGGCAGCGCAGTTGGCCCCGCGTAAGTCGCATAATCTTAAGGTCGTGAGTTCGATCCTCACTCTGGGCAGTGATTTTTTTATCACTACATGATATAAAATGACCATAACTTAAAACTACTGCAACAGCACATAAACACAGCCTCGGTAGCGCAGTTGGCAGCGCGTAAGTCACATAATTTTAAGGTAGTGGGTTCGATCCTAACTCGGGGCAGTGGTTTTTATCACTAAGTAATATAAAATGACCACAACTTACAACTACTGCAGGAGCACATCAACAAAGCCTCAGTAGCGTAGTTGGTAGCGCGTAGGTCTCATAATCATAAGGTCGTGTGTTCCATCCTCACCCGGGGCAGCGTATTTTTTATCACTACGTGTTATAAAATGACCACAACTTACAACTACTGCAGCAGCACATCAACACAGCCGCGGCAGCGCAATTGTCCGCGCGTAAGTCGCATAATCTTAAGGTCGTGGGTTCGATCCCCACCCGGGGAGTGAAATTTTTTTCACTACATTATATAAAATGACCCTAACTTGCAACTACTGCAGCAGCACATTAACAAAGCCTCAGTAGCGTAGTTGGTAGCGCGTAGGCCTCATAATCTTAAGGTCGTGTGTTCGATCCTCACCCGGGGCAGCGTATTTTTTATCACTACGTGTTATAAAATGACCACAACTTACAACTACTGCAGCAGAACATCAACACAGCCGCGGCAGCGCAGTTGTCGGCGCGTAAGTCGCATAATCTTAAGGTCGTGGGTTCGATCCTCACCCGGGGAGTGAAATTTTTTTCACTACATGATATAAAATGACCCTAACTTGCAACTACTGCAGCAGCACATCAACACAGCCTCGGTAGCGCAGTTGCCAGCGCGTAAGTCTCATAATCTTAAGGTCGTGAGTTCCATCCTCGACCGGGGCAGTCAAGTTTTTATCACTACATGATATAAAATGACCATAACTTACAACTACTGCAGAAGCACATCAACACAGCCTCGGTAGCGCAGTTGGCAGCGCGTAAGTCTCATAATATTAAGGTCGTGTTTTTGATCCTCACCCGGGGCAGTGAATTTTTTATCACTACGTTATATAAAATGACCACAACTTAAAACTACTGCAGCACCATATCAAAGCAGGCTCGGTGGCGCAGTTGTAATCGCGTAAGTCTCTTAATCTTAAGGTCGTCAGTTCGATCCTCACCCGGAGGCAATGAAGTTTTATCACTACATGGGATAAAATAACCACAACTTAAAAATACTGTAGCAGCACGGCAAAACAACCTCGATGGCGCAGTTGGCAGCGCGAAAGTCTCATAATCTTAAGGTCCTGAGTTCGATCCTCATCCGAGGCAGTGAAGTTTTTATCACTACGTGATATAAAATGACCACAACTTACAACTACTGCAGCAGCACATCAATACAGCCTCGGTAGCGCAGTTGGCAGCGCGTATGTCTCATAATCTTAAGGTCGTGAGTTCGATCCTCACCCGGGGCAGTGAATTTTTTATCACTACGTGATATAAAATGACCATACCTTACAACTACTGCAGCAGCACATCAGCACAGCATCGGTAGCGCAGTTGGCAGCGCGTAAGTCTCATAATCATAAATACGTGTGTTCGTTCCTCACTCGGGGCAGTGAAGTTTTTATCACTACATGATATAAAATGACCATACCTTACAACTACTGCAGCAGCACATCAACGCAGCATCGGTAGCGCAGTTGGCAGCGCGTAAGTCTCCTAATCTTAAGGTCGTGAGTACGATCCTCACCCGGGGCAGTGTATTTTTTATCACTACGTGATATAAAATGACCATAACTTTCAACTACTGCAGCAGCACACCAACACAGCATCGGTAGCGCAGTTGGCAGCGCGCAAGTCTCATAATCATAAATTCGTGTGTTCGTTCCTCACCCGGGGCAGTGAGGTTTTTATCACTACATGATATAAAATGACCAGACCTTACAACTACTACAGCAGCACATCAACACAGCCTCGGTAGCGCAGTTGACCGCGCGTAAGTCTCATAATCTTAAGGTCATGAGTTCGATCCTCACCCGGTGCAGTCACTTTTTATCACTACATGATATAAAATGACCATAACTTACAACTACTGCAGCAGCACATCAACACAGCCACGGTAGCGCAGTTGGCAGCGCGTAAGTCTCATAATCTTAAGGTCGTGAGTTCGATCCTCACCCGGGGCAGTCAATTTTTTATCACTACATGATATAAAATGACCAGACCTTACAACTACTACAGCAGCACATCAACACAGCGTCGGTAGCGCAGTTGACCGCGCGTAAGTCTCATAATCTTAAGGTCGTGAGTTCGATCCTCACCCGGGGCAGTCAATTTTTTATCACTACATGATATAAAATGACCATAACTTACAACTACTGCAGCAGCACATCAACACAGCCACGGTAGCGCAGTTGGCAGCGCGTAAGTCTCATAATTTTAACGTCGTGAGTTCGATCCTCACACGGGGCAGTGTATTTTTTTCACTACGTGTTATAAAATGACCACAACTTACAACTACTGCAGCAGCACATCAACACAGCCTCGGTAGCAACGTTGGCAGCGCGTAAGTCTCATAATTTTAAGGTCGTGAGTTCGATCCTCACCCGGGGCAGTGAAGTTTTTATCACTACGTGTTATAAAATGACCACAACTTACAACTACTGCAGCAGCACGTCAACACAGCCTCGGTAGCGCAGTTGGCAGCGCGTAAGTCGCCTAATCTTAAGGTCGTGAGTTCGATCCTCAACCGGGGAAGTGAAGTTTTTATCACTACGTGATATAAAATGACAACAACTTACAACTACTGCAGCAGCACATCAACACAGCCTCGGTAGAGCAGCTGGCAGCGCGCAAGTCTCATAATTTTAAGGTCGTGAGTTCGATCCTCACCCGGGGCAGTGAAGTTTTTATCACTACGTGTTATAAAATGACAACAACTTACAACTACTGCAGCAGCACATCAACACAGCCTCGGTAGCGCAGTTGGCAGCGCGTAGGTCGCATAATCTTAAGGTCGTGAGTTCGATCCTCAACCGGGCCAGTGAAGTTTTTATCACTACGTGATATAAAATGACCACAACTTACAAGTACTGCAGCAGCACATCAACACAACCTCAGTAGCGCAGTTGGCAGCGCGTAAGTCGCATAATCTTAAGGTCGTGAGTTCGATCCTCAACCGGGCCAGTGAAGTTTTTATCACTACGTGATATAAAATGACAACAACTTACAACTACTGCAGCAGCACATCAACACAGCCTCGGTAGCGCAGTTGGCACCGCGTAAGTCTCATAATATTAAGGTCGTGTTTTTGATCCTCACACGGGGCAGTGAATTTTTTATCACTACATGATACAAAATGACCACAACTTACAACTACTGCAGCAGCACATCAACACAGCCTCGGTAGAGCAGTTGGCAGCGCGCAAGTCTCATAATCTTAAGGTCGTGAGTTCGATCCTAACCCAGGGCAGTGAAGTTTTATCACTACATTGGAAAAAATTACCACAGCTTAAAAATACTGCAGCAAAACGGCAACACAGCCTCGGTGGCGCAGTAGGCAGCGCGTAAGTCTCATAATCTTAAGGTCGTGAGTTCGATCCTCACCCGGCGAGTGGAATTTTTATCACCACATGATATAAAATGACCATAACTTACAACTACTGCAGCAGCACATCAACACAGTCTCGGTAGCGCAGTAGGCAGCGCGTAAGTCTCATAATCTTAAGGTCGTGAGTTCGATCCTCACCCGGGGAGTGAAATTTTTATCACTACATGATATAAAATGACCACACCTTACATCTACTGCAGCAAAACTTCAACACAGCCTCGGCAGCGCAGTTGTCCCCGCGTAAGTCGCATAATCTTAAGGTCGTGAGTACGATCCTCACTCGGGGCAGTGAATTTTTTGTCACTACATGATATAAAATGACCATAACTTACAACTACTGCAGCAGCACATCAACACAGCCTCGGTAGCGCAGTTGGCAGGGCGTAAGTCTCATAATCATAAGGTCGTGAGTTCGATCCTCACTCGGGGCAGTGTATTTTTTATCACTACGTGATATAAAATGACCATAACTTAAAACTACTGCAACAGCACATAAACACAGCCTCGGTAGCGCAGTTGACAGCGCGTAAGTCTCATAATTTTAACGTCGTGGGTTCGATCCTAACTCGGGGCAGTGGTTTTTATCACTTAGTAATATAAAATGACCACAACTTACAACTACTGCAGCAGCACATCAACAAAGCCTCAGTAGCGTAGTTGGTAGCGCGTAGGTCTCATAATCATAAGGTCGTGTGTTCGATCCTCACCCGGGGCAGCGTATTTTTTATCACTACGTGTTATAAAATGACCACAACTTACAACTACTGCAGCAGCACATCAACACAGCCGCGGCAGCGCAGTTGTCCGCGCGTAAGTCGCATAATCTTAAGGTAGTGGGTTCGATCCTCACCCGGGGAGTGAAATTTTTTTCACTAAATGATATAAAATGACCCTATCTTGCAACTACTGCAGCAGCACATCAACACAGCCTCGGTAGCGCAGTTGCCAGCGCGTAAGTCTCATAATCTTAAGGTCGTGAGTTCGATCCTCACCCGGGGCAGTCAAGTTTTTATCACTACATGATATAAAATGACCATAACTTACAACTACTGCAGCAGCACATCAACACAGCCACTGTAGCGCAGTTGGCAGCGCGTAAGTCTCATAATCTTAAGGTCGTGAGTTCGATCCTCAACCGGGCCAGTGAAGTTTTTATCACTACGTGATATAAAATGACAACAACTTACAACTACTGCAGCAGCACATCAACACAGCCCCGGTACCGCAGTTGGCAGCGCGCAAGTCTCATAATCATAAGGTCGTGATTTCGATCCTCATCCGGGGCAGTGAATTTTTTATCACTACGTTATATAAAATGACCACAACTTAAAACTACTGCAGCATCATATCAACGCAAGCTCGGTGGCGCAGTTGTAATCGCGTAAGTCTCTTAATCTTAAGGTCGTTAGTTCGATCCTCACCCGGAGGCAATGAAGTTTTATCACTACATGGGATAAAATAACCACAACTTAAAAATACTGCAGCAGCACGGCAACACAGCCTCGTTGGCCCAGTTGGCAGCGCGAAAGTCTCATAATCTTAAGGTCCTGAGTTCGATCCTCATCCGAGGCAGTGAAGTTTTTATCACTACGTGATATAAAATGACCACAACTTACAGCTACTGCAGCAGCACATCAATACAGCCTCGGTAGCGCACTTGGCAGCGCGTAAATCTCATAATCTTAAGGTCGTGAGTTCGATCCTCACCCGGGGCAGTGAAGTTTTTATCACTACGTGATATAAAATGACCACAACTTAAAACTACTGCAGCAGCACATCAAAACAGCCTCGGTAGCGCAGTTGGCAGCGCGTAAGTCTCATAATCCTAAGGTCGTGAGTTCGATCCTCACCCGGGGCAGTGAAGTTTTTATCACTACATGTATTAAAATGACCACAACTTAAAACTGCTGCAGCAGCACATCAGCAAAGTCTCGGTAGCGCAGTTGGCAGCGCGTAAGTCTCATAATCTTAAGGTCGTGAGTTCTATCCTCACCCGGGGCAGTGAAGTTTTTATCACTACATGATATAAAATGACCACAACTTAAAACTACTGCAGCAGAACATCAGCACAGCCTCGGTAGCGCAGTTGGCAGCGCATATTTCCCACAATCCTACGGTCGTAATTTCGATCCTCCCCCGGTTCAGTGAATTTTTATCACTACATGGGATAAAATAACCAGAACTTAGAGCTACTGCAGCCTTACATCAACACAGCATCGGTAGCGCAGTTGGCAGCGCATAAGTCTCATCATCTTAAGGTCGTGAGTACGATCCTCACCCGGGGCAGTGTAGTTTTTATCACTACATGATATAAAATACTACAATTTAGATCTACTGCAGCAGCACGTTAACACTGCCTCGGTGGCGCAGTAGGCAGCGCGTAAGTCTCATAAGCTTAAGCTCGTGAATTCGATCCTCACACGGGGCAGTGAAGTTTTTATCACTACATGATATAAAATGACCACAACTTACAACTACTGCAGCAGCAC
This sequence comes from Mantis religiosa, assembly GCA_030765055.1. NCBI lineage: Eukaryota > Metazoa > Arthropoda > Insecta > Mantodea > Mantidae > Mantis > Mantis religiosa. The sequence continues at coordinate 135,114 of JAUKNK010000201.1, forward strand.
ATCAACACAGCCTCGGTAGCGCAGTTTGCAGCGCGTCAGTCTCATAATCTTGAGGTCGTGAGTTCAATCCTCACTCGGGGCAGTGAATTTTTTATCACATCATGATATAAAATGACCACAACTTACAACTACTGCAGCAGCACATCAACACAGCCTCGGTAGCGCATTTGGCAGCGCGTAAGTCTCATAATCTTAAGGTCTTGAGTTCGATCCTCACCCGGGGCAGTGAAGTTTATATCACTACATGATATATAAAATGACCACAACTTACAACTACTGCAGCAGCACATCAACACAGCCTCGGTAGCGCAGTTGGCAGCGCGTAAGTCTCATAATCTTGAGGTCATGAGTTCGATCCTCAACCGGGGTAGTGCAGTTTTTATCACATCATGAAATAAAATGACCAGAACTTACAACTACTGCAGCAGCACATCAACACAGCCTCGGTAGCGCAGTTGGCAGCGCGTAAATCTCATAATCTTAAGTTCGTGAGTTCGATTATCACCCGGGGCAGTGAAGTTTTATCACTGCATGGCATAAAATAACCACAACCTAAAAATAATGCAGCAGCACGGCAACACTGCCTCGGTGGCGCAGTAGGCAGCGCGTAAGTCTCATAATCTTAAGGTTGTGAATTCGATGCTCACACGGGGCAGTGAAGTTTCTATCACTCCATGATATATAAAATGACCACAACTTACAACTGCTGCAAGAGCACATCAACACAGCATCGGTAGCGCAGTGGGCAGCGCGTAAGTCTCATAATCTTAAGGTCGTGAGTTCGATCCTCACCCGGGGCAGTGAAGTTTTTATCACTACGTGATATAAAATGACCACAACTTACAATTACTGCAGCAGCACATCAACACAGCCTCGGCAGCGCAGTTGGCAGCGCGTAAGTCTCATAATCTTAAGGTCATGAGTACAATCCTCACCCGGGGCAGTGTATTTTTTATCACTATGTAATATAAAATAACCATAACTTACAACTACTGCAGCAGCACATCAACACAGCCTCGGTAGCGCAGTTGGCAGCGTGTAAGTCTCATAATCTTAAGGTCATGAGTTCGATCCTCAGCCGGGGCAGTGAAGTTTTTGTCACTACATGATATAAAATGACCACAACTTAAAGCTACTGCAGCATCACATCAACACAGCCCCGGTAGCGCAGTCGGCAGCGCGTAAGTCTCATAATCTTAAGGTCATGAGTTCGATCCTCACCCGGGGCAGTGAAGTTTTTATCACTACATGATATAAAATGACCACAACTTAAAAATACTGCAGCAGCACGGCAACGCGGGCTCGCTGGCGCAGTAGGCAGCGCGTAAGTCTCATAATCTTAAGGTCGTGAGTTCGATCCTTACTAGGGGCAGTGAAGTTTTTATCACTACATGGGATAAAATAACCACAGTTTAGAACTACTGCAGCAGCACATTAACGCAGCCTCGGTAGCGCAGTTGGCAGCGCGTAAGTCTCATAATCCTAAGATCATGAGTTCAATGTTCATCCGCGGTTGTGATGTTTTTAGCACTACAAGGGACAAAATAACCCAACTTAGGAATACTACAACCACATAGCAACAAGGCGTCGGTAGCGCAGTTAGCAGCGCGTAAGTCTCTTGATACTATGGTCGTGAGTTTGATCCTCACCCGGAGCAGTGTGGTTTTTATCCAGCTTAAGACTACTGCAACAGCCCATCGTCACAGCGTTGGTAGAGTAGTTGGCAGCGCGTAGGTCCCATAATCTCAAAATCGTGAGGTTATTCTTCAAGCTGGATGTTAATATTTTACTAAAGTATAAAATATGTGACTGTTGTGGGGCATCATATCCCGCTTCGTTTTTTAGTTGCTAATGCGGAAGTCTCTTAGCCTTAGGTTTGTTATTTTAACTTTACCTATGGACGATCTCTGCATGGCTAAGTGCAGCTGGTAGTTCAGTGATCTCATAATCTCAAGATTGTGAGTTCGTCTTTATCTGTGAATTATCTCATAAAGGGCGATGAATAAAATGGTTGAAATTAGGTCAACAAATTATAGGAGCGTAACTCAATACACACATAAAATATGTGCACCAGATGAGGAAAAAGTATGGAACAAGGCCTTTTTAAATGATATCTTGTGTTGTGACTTCCACAGGACGTCCTTGGTGAGGCTCAACACTATTGCTCGTACGTCCCATTTTAAACTCTGCAAACTACCTCTTAATCATTGTATATGAGGGGGCAGAGGTTTAAAATGTACTGTCCAGTTTCTACTTCATTTCTTGAGGCGGTAAGTCTTTCAAACGGAAGTTTTTAATCACTGCTCTATCCCAAATCCTCCATTTCCCTCCACTTGTATTGTTTAAAATGCTTTGATTCAAAAGCTATACAAGTTATTCACCTGTAACTATAGATACAAGCTAGTCTAAGGTTAAACTATATGATGGTATCCGTCAAACTGACCCAGTGGTGGCATCTCTATGGCCCGGAACTTATCAACCGACCCTCGTACTTGAGTGAGTGTGTGTGGTGTTTAAGGGCCCGTCGACAACAAGGTCATTTGGGCCTCCTCGTATTTGAAAGTATGGGAAGTTATATACAAAGTGGCTTAAATTAGACACAAAAGTAAGTTTGATCGAAAACTTTGAGAAATATTGGAGACACATTTGATTGTTTTTAAAGTGAGATTAAGGTGGAGTTGGTCTGTAAAAAGAGTGGTGACACAAACCTAACTGTATGTTAGATTTCTTAATACTATTATAATTTAAGAATGATTTAAAAGATGTTTAAGGAAATATTTTGTGTACTAGCTGACAGCTTGGGCTGAATGCGTACTCATACACACGTATATACTCATAATCTCGTAAAGAAAATAAATGCAAAACAAATAAGTGCAGCAGGAAGCCAAGAAGTGAAAACAAGTGTCAGGCCATCTGCTAGAGTGTTTTTGCCTAGCACACCTTAGGACGTCTCTGCAGCTGCCGGCCAGCTTTGCAGAAATGCTAGCGGATGATAACAAAGTAGTGGAGAAGGTTTTTAAGTTATTTTCTAGGTTAGATTTTAGAATTTAGTGAAGAGTACTTTTTTAGTTTGGATTTATATATATATTTTTTATGTACATGTATTTTTTGTAAGTTTATTTACAGTTGTATATAGTTGAAGTTGAGTGCCCTTATACACGTATCAATATCAATATTGTGGTATACTCACTTTGTTTAGTAAGGTCAAGTCGCCGCCAGGCGTCCGGCTCCTTTGGCTGTTTGGAAATCTTCGTAGTTGGTGGTAGCTGTGATCTAACGAGCCATGAAATGATCTGGAGCTGGCTGGCCAGGAGATGTTGGATTGACCTTTGCTTTTGTTACATCTCTCCGCACCTGTGGAATGTTATGTTGTATTGTGTTTATGTGTTTATAATTTGGAATAAAACAGGTATGTGTATTTCAGGAAGAATTGTGTAATTTGACCTCTCACTCTTCGAGTTGTGTTCCCCAGGGATGGTTCAACCATTTGGTTCATAGTGGCACATTGAAATATTTCCAGGATATCACAATATAGGTAGTTCTGTGATGTATCATATGATGAATTTACTTCAAAATATGCTCAAATGGCCTCCATTTACTGGCAAACAATACCAACGTTTGTCTTTGAAATTAGTTAAAATTTCCAGCAACACTGTTCGCCTGATCAGCTGCATTTCTTGCCCAATTCTTCGCTTTAACTCTTTAAGATCTCTTGTTCGGTCCTTGTAAATCCTTCACTTCAAATATCCCCACAAGAAAAAGTCTAAGTGGTTCAGGTTAGGAGATCTTGGTGGCCATTCAATACTTCCTCTTCTGCCAATCCAAGGAAGATTCATGATTTAGGTCATTCACAACCTGCCTTACTTAATGTGCTGGCTAGTAGATAAATGTGGGTTTTCTTCCACTAATAATAAACAATCAAGAGCTGTAATTCGTTTTGACATTCCAGACTTTCCTTACTTTTAGCACTTCCAGTTTCAATGACTGTTTTCCAAATTTTTCTTACCCTATAATGAGTAATCCTCCGTTCTGCATTCATTACATTAAACAAGACACAGACTCTTTTTGGGTTCTCCTTATATCACAATATCCGATCATCATTGTTATCTCAGTTCGTTATACTTCTGTAAGTTGTGCCATAGCTAATTACTTTCAAGAAGATTTTGCAATGAAGTAAGCATCGTTGTCCTTATTAACTTAGCTTTTGTTCTATCCAAAGCCACATATTGAAGTAGTCTACTGTATTGTTTAATTCAAAACCTACTGAATTTGAAGTAATGGTGCGTTTTCCTTTGCTCAGTACACATGCACTAAGCTCCTAATAAATTTAAATTGCTGTTTGAAAGGGTATTTGTTTGTACGTTCTGAAACTTGCGGACTGGAGGAGTGCAGAAAAAAGAAATATTGCCATTTAACAAAAAGAAACCTACAACCTTTATTTGTAATCATAGTAATGTAACAGGATGTTGGTATCTGACAGCTTTTCAAAAAAAATATCACTTCATACAGTTGCTTTATCCGGTATATATATTATATGTTTATTGAGTTAAGCTCCTATAACCAGTTGACCTATTTAAATGTTGAAGCCATTTTATTGCAATTTGTTCTACAGTTGAATATCTTCCAAATAAATGTTTTATCAGATTATTATATAATATGCTTGGAAGAAGCTCTGCAAACTATCAGCAAAGTTTAATAGTTCTCTGTATCAGTATTTTCGAAATTTCAATTATGAAATATGAATCAGTATGAATATAAAATATTTTATTAACTTCTAGGTTTAACATTTTAACCAAAAGTGTTACCTACATTAAATAATTTACTACCTAATCTGATCAGTAATCACTTAAACATCATCTGAAGACAAGAATAGTTACTTTGGATTTATCTGCATGTATATTACAGCTACTTAATCCAATTATACAAAATAGATTGTTCATTGACAGCTATAATAGTAGTTATATTTAATAGTTATCCTTAATATTTAATAGTTAACAGTTAGTAATAATTAATATTTATAATAGTCATTAATTATTAATAACACAACACTGACAATTTTAACCAGGGGCGGCCGGTGAGGCATTGTATTGGCGGTGCCATGATAAATAGACAAATAAACGAACAAACAAATCAATCAATAAATAATAAATGAATGATTAAATAAATACAAAATAAATAAGGGTTGTTAAAATATAAATATGTATACCAATTTCAAACGATTTAGGTAATCTTAACAATAATCCATCCTATTTTATAATGTACTGTACCAAACAGAACGTACAGGGAAACGGAAATATATATTTATTACATTCGTACTCTTGTTACGCACAGGTATAATGTGCAAGTAAAAATTTGATAATACAGTTCATGGAGAATGTGATACGAAGCGTTCGTGTAAGATTTCGCGACAGAGAGACAGTTATCTTAATCCTGTGCTTTACTGCACTCTAGCGGATAAAGCGTAAGTTATGTGCCAGAGAAATCTCGGCACTACCTTCTCCCATAAGAAGCCGTGTATAAGTAGACATTCTAGCCCTTAACACAGGCACTTATGAGCGTAGATAGTGCCGTTCTGGAATCGGCACCAAGCCACGGAAAACCATCAGAACGGAGCGCTTGCGTTAAACGCGCCTATTCACACGAGGGAGCAGATACTCAAAAACAATCTTTTTTTGCGCAATACCTATACACTTCTCTTTCTTTCGTTTTCATACAGATGGTGCCATGGCACAGCGGCACCACCTCAGAAGCCGGTCTGCTGTACTTGCCAAACCGGTTCTCTTATCACTTTCTGCGATGCCTCAACGCATTCGATTCGAATGCCCATGATCGTTAAAGCGATACATTTGGACCATACATCCATCCCAAGCTAAACGTGGAGGGTTCGAATATCGGCAACTGCAATCAAATGTGCCTGTGCTAAAGGGCGAGGAGGGCCCAAGTAAAATAATCGGTGGGATGGCATGCTTGGATTTTGACGGCGTATCATTTGACTGCAGTTGCTTGAATTTTGCCTCTTTATAGTACAAAAAAGCCTACAATGTAATTGTAAAAATAATATAATGTTTACAATTCAAAGGTGTAAAAATTTTGTATGTATCATTGACAAAGCCTAGTACAATATTATAATAAAAAAGAACCGCACCAAAACATTCAAGGTAAATAAAACTTGTGGTTGCCACCTAAAACCACCATGCTTTAAACGGTTTAACCTATATTTAATTATACTCACCTAGTTGCACATAATAAGTTAGTTATCAGAAAATTATGACTTACATTTTAAAATTACATTCACTCTCCTAGTTAAATAATACATCTAAATACTTCATTCTATTGCTATCAAATCAAATTTCAATTCCATGAGTGACTGTTTCTAGATTATCTTACATGTTATAAATTTTAAGTCACATACCGCAGATGGCCTGACACGTGTTTTCACTTCTTGGCTTACTGCTGCACTTATTTGTTTTGCATTTATTTTCTTATCGAGTTTATGAGTATATACGTGTGTAAGAGTACGCATTCAGCCCAAGCTGTCAGGTAGGACACAAACACCTTTCCTATACATCTTGTAAATCCTTCTTAAATTATAATTGTATTAATAAATCTTCCATGCAGTTAGGTTTGTGTCACCAATCTTTTAACATACCAATTTCACCTTAATTTCACTTTAAGAACAAGCAAAACTGTCTCCCATATTTCCAAAATTTTCGATTAAGCTTATTTTGTGTCCAATTTAAGTCATTTTGTATATTATCTCCACATACATTCAAATAGGAGGGCAACTGATAAGTTCTGGGCCTCACATAGAGATGGCGTAGGCCAGTTTGAAGGATAGCATCATACAGTTTAACCTTAGACTAACTTGTATCCATAGTTACAGGTCAATTGCACGTTTAGTTTTTGAATCACATCATTTCAGCAAGACATGTGGAGGAAAATGGAGGACTTGGAAGAACGAGCAATCATTAAAACTTTCCATTTGAAAGGCCTAACGCCTATAAAAATCAAGTAGGAACTGGACAGCAATTTAAAAACTCTGCTACTTCATATACAACGATTAAAAGATGGCCTGCAGAGTTTAAAATGGGATGTAGGAGCAATAGTGATGAGCCTCCCCTCGACGCTCTGTGGAAGTCACAACCCCATATATCATTTAAAAATGCATTGCACGTTACTTTTTCTTTATCTGGTATATATATATGAAGTATGTCTTCAGTTACGCTCCTATAGCCAGTTGATCTAATTTCCAGGATTTTATTCATCGTCCCCTATGAGAAGATTCACAGATGAAGATCGAACTCACCACCTTGAGATAATTAGACCACTGAACTACCAGCTACACTAACGAAAGTGCCCTTGTTGAACTGCAAATGTACGATATTTTGTAGATTTTCAAAACTTAGTTATGCAGAAATCTTAGTCCTAAGGTAAAGTTAAGTTCACGACCTTAATACGAAGAGAATTACGCGTTAGCAACTGCACAGAAAGGCGGGGTATGATGCTTCAAAACAATAAGATATTTTGTACTTCAGCTAAATGTTAATGTCCGCGAAGAGGATCAAACTCAGAACCTTAAGATTACGAGACTCTTAGGCTGCGAACTGCGCTCTCGCGGATTTTTTACTGTAATGCTGCAGTAGTCCTATGTTGTGGTGATTTGGTTCTATGTCGTGATAAGACTACTCTGCCCAGGGTGATAACGGAACGCACGACCTTAAGATTATGAGACTTACGCATTGAAAACTGCGCCAACGCAGCTCTGCTGATGTGCTGCTCCAGTAGTTGTAAGTTGTGGTTATTTTATCCCAGGTAGTGATGAAAACTCCACTGCCCCGGGAGAGAAGCAAACCCAAGACCTTAAGATTATGAGATTTACGCGCTGCTAACTGCGCTACCGAGGCTGTGCTGATGAGCTTCTGCAGTAGTTCTAAGTTGGGGTTATTTTATCCCAGGTAGTGATAAAAATTCAACTGCCCCAGGTGAGGTTCGAACTCACGAATTTAAGATTATGAGACTTACTCGCTGTCTACTGCGCCATCGCGGCGGCGTTGATGTGTCGCTACAGTAGTTCTAAGTTGTGGTTATTTTATCCCAAGTAGTGATAAAAACTTCACTGCCCCGGGTGAGGCTCGAACTCACGAACTTAAGATTTCGAGACTTACGCGCTGGCAACTGCGCTACCGAGGCTGTGCTGATGAGCTGCTGCAGCAGTTCTAAGTTGTGGGTATTTCATCACATATAGTGATGAAAAATTCACTGAACCAGGTGGGTATCGAACTTACGACTTCAAGATTATGAGACCTACGCGCTGCTAACTGCGCCACCGGGGCTGTCTTGATGTGCTGCTGCAGTAGTTGTAAGTTTTGGTTATTTTATCCCATGTAGTGATAAAAATTTACTGCTTGGGTGAGGATCTAAACCACAACTTTAAGATTATGAGACTTACGCGCTGCAAACTGCACTACCGAGTCTGTGCTGATGAGCTGCTGCAGTAGTTCTAAGTCGTGGTTATTTTATCCCAAGTAGTGATAAAAACTTCACTGCCCCGGGTGAGGCTCGAACTCACGAACTTAAGATTTCGAGACTTACGCGCTGGCAACTGCGCTACCGAGGCTGTGCTGATGAGCTGCTGCAGTAGTTCTAAGTTGTGGTTATTTTATCCCAAGTAGTGATAAAAGCTCAACTGCCCCGGGTGAGGATCGAACTCACGACCTTTACTTTATGAGACCTACGCGCTGCCAAATGCGCTACCGAGACTGTGCTGATGAACTGATGCAGTAGTTATAAGTTGTGGTTATTTTATCCCAGCTAGTGATAAAAACTGAACAGCCCGGAGAGGATCGAACCCATGACCTTAAGATTATGAGACATAAGCGCTGACAACTGCTCTAACTAGGCTTTGTTGATCAGCGGCTGCAGTAGTTCTAAATTATGGTTATTTTATCCCCTGTAGTGATAAAACATTCACTGCCGTGGATGAGGACCCAACCCACGACCCTAAGGTTATAATATATACGCGCTGCCAACTGCGCTAGCGATGCTTATTTGCAGGACCATAGACGTATTTCGAAGTTGTGGTTATTTTACCTCATATAGTGATAAAAGAAATCAGTGACCCAAGTGAGGATCGTACGCACGACCTTAAGCCTCTGACACTTACGCGCTGCCAACTGCGCCACCGAGACGGCGCTATTGTCGTTCTGCAGTAGTTTTAAGTTGTCGTTATTTTATCCCAGGTAGTGATAAAAACTCAACTGCCCCGGGTGAAGATTGAACTCACCACCTGAAGATTATGAGACATACGCGATGCCAACTGTGCCATTGAGGCTGTGCTGCTGTACTCTGCAGTAGTTTTAACTTGTGGTTATTTTATCCCAGGTAGTCATAAAAATTCAACTGCCCCGGGTGAGGATCGAACTCACGACCTCACGACCTTAAGATTATGAGACCTATGCGGTGCGAACTGCGACACCGAGGCTGTACGGATGGGCTGCTGCAGTTGTTCTAAGTTGTGGCTATGTCATCCCAGGTAGTGATAAAAACACAACTGCCCCGTGTGAGGATCGAACTCACGATCTTACGATTATGAGACTTCGGCGCTGCCACCTGCGCCACTGAGGCTGTGCGATTGTGCTGTTGCAGTAGTTTTAGGTTGTGCTTATTTTATCCCTGGTAGTGATAAAAACTCAACTGCCCTGTGTGAGGATCGAACTCACGACCTTAAGACCATGAGATTTTTGCGCTGCCAAATGCACCACAGAGGCTGTCCTAAGGTGCTGCTGCAGTAGAATTAAGTTTTGCTTATTTTTTCCCAGGTAGTGATAAAAACAAAACTGCCCCGGGTGAGGATCGACTCACGACCTTTACTTTATGAGACCTACGCGCTGCCAACTGCGCCACCGAAGCTTTGTTGATGTACTGCTGCAGTAGTTTTAAGTTATGGTTATTTTATTCCAGGTAGTGACAAAAACTTCACTGCCCCGGGTGAGGATAGAATTCTCGACTTTAAGATTATGAGACTTACGCGCTGCCAACTGCGCCACCGAAGCTTTGTTGATGTACTGCTGCAGTAGTTTTAAGTTGTGGTTATTTTATCTCAGGTAGTGATAAAAATTCAAATGCCCTGGGTGAGGATCGAACTAACCACCTTAAGATTATGAAACTTACGCATTGCCAACTGCGCCACCAGGGCTGTGCTGATAAGCTGGTGAAGTAGTTTAAAGTTGTGGTTATTTTATCCCAGGTAGTGATAACAACTAGACAGCCCCGTGTGAGGATCGAACTCACGACCTTGAGATTATGAGACTTACGCGCTGCAAACTGCGCCACCGAGGGTGTGCTAATGTGCTGCTGCAGTAGTTCTAGGTTGTGGTTATTTTATCCGAGGAAGCGATAAAAGCTCAAGAGCTCCATGTGAGGATCGAACTCATGACCGTAAGATTATGAGACATACGAGCTCCAACTGCTCTACCGAGGCTTTGTTGATCAACTGCTGCAGTAGTTCTAATTTGTGGTTATTTTATTTGATTTAGTGATAAAAAACGGTTACCCGGGTGAGGATCGAACTCAGGACCCTAAGAAGATGAGACTTACGCCCTGCCAACTGTGTCACCGAAGCTGTACTTATGTGCTGCTGCAGTAGTTTTAAGTTTTGGTCACTTTATTCCAGGTGGTGATAAAGCCCAACTGCACTGTCTGAGGCTCGAACTTACGACCTTAAGATCATGAGACTCACGAGCTGCCAACTGCACCACGAAGGCTGTGTTGATGAGCTGCTGCAGCAGTTTTAAGTTGTGGTTATTTTATCTCATATAGAGATAGAAATAACAGTGCCCCGGGCTAGGATCGGACTCACGACCTTAAGATTATGAGACTTACGCGCAGCCAACCTCGCCACTGAGGGTGTGCTGTTGTGCTGCTGCAGTACTTTTAAGTTGTGGTTATTTTTTCCCAGGTAGTGACAAAAACTGAACTGCCCCGGGTGAGGATTGAACTCACGACCTTCAGATTAAGAGAATTATGCGCTGCCAACTACGCCACCGAAGCGTTGGTGATGAGCTGCTGCAGTAGTTCTAAGTTGTGGTTATTTTATCCCAGGTAGGGATACATACTCAACTGTCTCTGGTGAGGATCGTACACACGACCTGAAGATTATGAGACTTACGCGCTGCCAACTGCGCCACCGAGGCTGTATTAGGAGCTGCTTCGGTAATTTTAAGTTGTGGTTATTTTATCCCAGGTAGTGATAAAAATTCAACTGCCTCGAGTGAGGAACGATCTCACGACCTTAAGGTTATGAGACTTACGCGCTGGCAACTGCGCTACCGAGGCTGTGCTGCTGTGCTGCTGCAGCAGTTTCAAGTTGTGGTTATTTTATCCCAGGTAGTGATAAAAATTCAACTGCCTCGAGTGAGGAACGATCTCACGACCTTAAGATTATGAGACTTACGCGCTGCCAACTGCGCCACCGAGGCTGTATTAGGAGCTGCTTCGGTAATTTTAAGTTGTGGTTATTTTATCCCAGGTAGGGATAAAAATTAAACTGCCCCGAGTGAGAATGGAACTCACGATCTTAAGATTATAAGACTTACGAGCTGCCAACTGCGCCACCGAGGCTGTGCTGCTGTGCTGCTGCAGCAGTTTCAAGTTGTGGTTATTTTATCCCAGGTAGTGATAAAATGTCAACTGTCCCGGGTGAGGATCGAACTCACGACCTTAAGGTTATGAGACTTACGCGCTGGCAACTGCGCTACCGAGGCTGTGCTAGTGAGCTGCTGCAGTAGTTTTTAGTTGTGCTTATTTTATCCCAGGTAGGGATAAAAATTAAACTGCCCCGAGTGAGAATGGAACTCACGATCTTAAGATTATAAGACTTACGCGCTGCCAACTGCGCCACCGAGGCTGTGCTGATGTGCTGCTGCAGCAGTTTTTAGTTGTGTTTATTTTATCCCAGGTAGGGATAAAAACTCAACTGCCCCGTGTGTGAATCGAATTCATGACCTTTAGATTATGAGACTTACGCGGTACCAACGGCGCCACCGACGCTGTGCTGATTAGCTGCTGCAGCAGTTTTAAGTTGGGGTTATTTTATCCCAGGTAGTGATAAATACTCAACTGCCCGGTGTGAGGTTCGAACGCACGACCTTAAGATTATGAGACTTACGCGCTGGCAACTGCGCCTCCGAGGATGTGCTGATGAGCTGCTGCAGTAGTTCTAAGTTGTTGTTGTTTTATTCCATATAGTGATAAAAACTTCACTGCCGCAGGTGAAGATCGCACTCACGACCTTAAGATTATGAGACTTACGCGCTGCCAACTGCGCCACTGTGGCTGTGTTGATGTATTGCTGCACTAGTTCTAAGTTTTGGCTATTTTATCCCATGTAGTGATAAATATTTACTGCCTAGGGTGAGGTTCGAGCTCACAACTTTAAAATTATGAGACCTACGTGCTGCCAACTGCGCTACCCATGCTTTGTTGTTGGACTGGGGACGTAGTACTAAGTTGTAGTTTTTTTATCCCCTATGGTGATAAAAGCCTCACTGCCCTTGGTGGGTTCGAACTCACGACCCTAAGGTTATGAGAGTTATGGGCTGCTAACTACGCTACCGAGGCTTTCGTGATATTCTGCTGCAGTATTTCTAATATTTATATGAATTTAATGTGTGCGTTTTTCTAATATTTATATATTTCTAAAATTTCTTTTATTTATATGTCACACCAACTTTAATGCAGGTACGAAACTAGCATTCAACCATGAAGATGCCCGCCTCGGTAGTGTGGTGTTAGCATGTCTTCCTCACGTTCAACAGGTCCCGAGTTCGAATCTCGGTCAGGGTCAGTTACCTGGAAGTGCTTTTTCGGGGGTTTCCCTTGTTGTGAAAGATGAATGTCGGGTCACTCTGAGCTCTCTGGATCCTCGGCTCATTTGAGCATCATTTCACCTATTCCATTCATCGTCCGATATTACTTAACGTTGGAGTACGTAAATTACAAAAAGAAAAACAAGGAAAAAAACTGAAGACGTGGTGCTGTGTGTTCATATCCAGGGGAGGCGCTTTGTACTAGTTACTAAGGCAACCACACTGAGAGCACTGTAATTTACTTACTATTCCGCAAAAATTACCGCTTGATCTCCTTAGAGGCAATATGATTTCAATATGGACTCACCAGTCAAATATGACGTCATTCTTGCTCAATCGGAAGGCGGGAAATAACGAATAAAAATTAACACCGTGTATATAGAAAATTGTTAATATGGTATTTCAGTACTGAATCACGACTTTATACTGATGAGACTTAGGCGTTACCAACTCCGCTACCAAGTCTTGCTTGTACATTGCAGTAGTACGATATTTTTTTATTATTATTATTAAACTTATATAGATAAAAATGTTATTTTCCCAGGCGAAAATTAAAGTCAGGGCTATAAGTTTATGTATTTTGAAAGATCTTATCCAATTCTGATTCATCTACAGTGAGGGTTTTATAATTTCCAGCGACTGTTCTCTTAGCGGTTAAAATTATAGATTTATCATGAGCTTAGCGGTTAAAAGATAGTGTGGCCCTCTAAGGGTATCCACGTCAGAATCCACGAAAAGAACGCATTTTCAGGCTAAAATCGCATTTTCACGAAAATTTTCTACACATTGCAAAGAAGGAATGCTATGTTGCTATGTACAGCAGCAGAATATTTTGAATAGTACATACATTACACTTAGATTGTTTATTCGGGGTATATTAGTGACTTATTGTATACAAGAATATGAGTTGCACACTGGCAGTTTTGCTGTAGCAGCCCCACACAATGTTAAGGGGATGCAGCACCGAAAACCCCAAATCCAGCAATTTTCAACCAGTCTTGTTGAAATTTTTACCATTTAGTTCTGATGCATAGTGGACACAGAATTCAAAATTTTGTTTTTATATTTTCAAAAGTTTTTGATTAATTAATTTGTGAAGTTCAAACTTTGGGCAAAATTCAAACCGCTCCACGTGATGAAAATTTTCAAAATTTTAATTTTTCTATTTCTATAAATGTTCAGATGGTTATGAAGAAAACATCTATCATATGAATTTCTTATACTACCTTTAGTTACAGAGGAAAAAATTATTTAGTATGGAGCAAACAAAAAAAGCCAAAAATGATTAAACCCTTGACTTTTTATATCGATAACTTTAAAAATATAATGAATATTAAGAACTCATATGATAAAAACCTTTGTTTGCTTTCTAAGAACATGTGTTGAAAATTTTAGAGGGGACTGAATCAAAACTGCATCGTGGGGAACATTTTGAATGACAAAAAAATGTTTAAAAAGCCATAACTGAGTAAATCAAATTTTAAAATCCAAAACATTTTCCTTCTCAACTACATGCCTTGAAGTAGACTAAAATCCTGCAGATAGATATGTTGGACACTCTTTGCCCTTCCTTCTCTCTTCTGCAGCAGTGTTCTTCAAGTTTAGTTTCCTTCTGGATGTTTTAGAAGTTACCTTCGCAGAAATTGCTGAATGAAGTAAGCGTAATTGGTTCTTTCCTTGGCTAATTTTTAGAGATTCTGGTGAAATCTGTGTCCACTATGTCTGACTGCAACTTGAGTGAGGCAGAACGGCCAAAATTGAATTCACTGATGGTTTATGTCACAGCAACCTAAAGTCTCTTCATTGAAATAAGTATTTCTTTTGGGCAATTATGTCATATCACGTTATGTAAACTTTCATTTGCATTTTGTGTCTTACCCAATGTAGATCTCCTTAGGATTGCATCTGATGCCAGCCTTACGTACACAGGCATTAGTTTTCTTACCATATCAGGCCTCAAGTATGTTCCCATTGTTGTGTTATGTTTAGTTGTTTCTTCCCATGTATCGTTTAGCCTATTCATTATCCTAACTATGTACACAGTCAACAAAAGGTCAGTTGTTTCAAAGAATGTTTTACCTATAACCCATAAAACAGTTATAGGCACGTTTTGATGTATAAAATACCTTTATAAATGTTAAATGGCACATTAAAACTCATCAATTATATTTAAGCAGTATGCAGTTTAACGAGCAACACAAGAAAATCCCGACCGTTAGAAACTCACACAAAAGCAAAAATATAGACATTATTATTTGCTTTCAATGTTTATATCCAGCGTTTTGTTTCCATGGTGCCACATATTGTAACAAATAACCATCATATCAACACACAAAATTCCACCAGAAACTTTGCCCGCTAATTTCAAATGTATTAATGTAGTACATTCAATCGAACTCAAATGACAGAATTCTGTGTATCCAAGGACTGACATGCACGTGCACACGGGCATTTAAATTGTCATGTGAGGGTATTTAAATACCTGAAACTCATAAATTTAGTTGGATTATGATACTCTAAGGTTCAAAGTATTTTATTAGCTCAAAAACAAAAACAAATATTTTGTTCTCATGTTTTTAGCCAATTTCGATGCTGCATTCCCTTAAATTGAACATAACTCTTTATATTTTTCGTGTATATAGAAGACCAGAGGCGTTTTACATGACACTAAGTCTAAGGTCTACTGCACCTTCGAGGACTAGGTTTTTATTTTAATAGCAATAAATATATTTACCTTTAACTGAGAGAATAGGTACTATATGTTAGAGGTCCGTAAAAATATTAAACGATTTTATAGTATTTGTTAATATCCTTTCCGAAAAAACTTAAGGTCCATAATATGAGTGCTCAAATAGAGATGGCACCACTGGGTCAGCTTTACCGATAGCATCATATAGTTTAACTTTATACTAGTTTATATCCAAAGTTACACGTCAATAGCGTGTTTAGTTTTTGAATCACAGATTTTAAACAGACAAGTGTAGAGGTTTCACGAAAATTCAGGATTTGGAAGAACAAGCAGTGATTAAATACTTTCATTTGAAAGGCTTAGTACCTAAAGAAATCAAGGGGGAAATGAGCAGTACATTGAAAGACTGCCCCTTCATATACAACGATTAAAGATTGGGTTACAGAGTTTAAAATTGGACGTACGAGCACTAGTGATGAGCCTCGATCACCACGTCCTATGGAAGTCACAACCACAGATGTCATTGATTCTGGCTTGCTACTTAAACTCCATCGTACTGGACTCCAGGACTACTTAATCTACATTATTACCAGTTTTCTCACCGATCGCACTTTTGCAGTGCGCATTGGAGGCGCTCTTTCAACTAAGAATCCTATTACAGCAGGCGTTCCACAAGGTTCAATACTGGCACCAACGCTGCTTAGTATTTACATCTCCGATATTCCAGACATGGCTCCAACCTCAATTGCCCTGTATGCTGACGACACAGTGTTATTTTATATAAATATGAGTAGCTGGCATGCTTAATTTGTAAGATTACTCGCTCAGACTGGGCAGGTGTTCACCATTTCTTCCAACACTTTCCACCAGTATTATTTTACTCTCATTCCGATATACATTCTCCTTTACGAACCTTACAGCTCTCTCTTGATTGCTTCACTCAATGGTTTCGAACTTAGTGCATCTCCCTCAATACCCAGAAAACTAAAGACAAGATTTTTACTTTCCGCCGCTATAATCCACCTCCGCCTATACGCCTTCTGACTGATCATGTGCCGTGGCTCCCTTCAGCTACACCAGTCAAGTACTTTGAAGTGTTACTGGACACTCGGCTTACGTGGAAGCCTCATATTGTCCGCACCATTACTCTGGCATCCGCTCGTCTTAAACAACTCTCTCCTTTATTTCACAAACACACTTCACTTGGTTTAGAATCTTCACTGCTCCTGTATAAATCTCTGGTTCGACATCTTATTACTTATGCCTGCCAGGTCTTGGGAGCTGCCAAGAGGGGGCTGCACCTGAGACGTCTACAGGTCTTCCAGCGTCGATTCCTGCGAATCGGCACCAATGCTCCTTGGTTTGTCCGCAACCAGCAGCTGCATCACCAGCTGGGACTTCTTCCTCTCCACCATTTCATCCGACAGATTGCTCGATGCTTCTTCTACAATCTACGCAACGTCCCAGGAGCTGTGACGTATAACATCGGCGTCCGAAGTCGTCGGCCAACGCGACTGAAGCAACGACTACCACAATACCTGCTTTACAGCGATGGAACTTCCACTTATGAATGATCTACTGTTCCAAATTGCTTTTGTATTCTTCTTTACTGCTGTATAAAATCTCACTATTGAAGTATGTATACCATTTTATTAGTTCAGTATCGCATTTGTATCAGCGCAGTAATGCATTTGTTTTAGTTCAGAGGAGGCACACTGTTCTACCTCTACAATAATATTACATTATAATTATTTTGTATCTGTTCTCCCAGATCTGCAAAGCATGTATTATTGCTGACCGATCTAATAAATATATTTAAAAAACCATGTCATTGGAAAGAAATCATCGTTTTGTACTGGAAGACCACAGGTTAAAGTCTTTTGAGATATTTGAGGCTGTAAACTTATCAAAATAACGTGCAAGAAATGTTTTAAGTAATGTTTTGGGCTTTCACAAGATCTGTGCAAGATGGGTTCCGCGTATGTTGACACCTGAGCAAAAGTTGAAAAGTAAAACTGTTTCTTTTAAGAATTTGGAACTCAGCCGTAAAAGGTCCAGTGACTTCCGGCGTATTGCCATGGATGAAACCTTGATATATCACCATACTCCAGAAAATAAATCACAGTCAGAACAATGAACCAACTCCAAAAAAATCAAAGTTGACCATGATAAATCGCATTACAGATATGGTTTAATTAAATTAAAACACATATGACAAATGCATTATCCTTTCTGGAGATTATGAGAGGCTCGAGACTTATCAACCAACTCTCGTATAAGAATATTTTTTCTGGGTAGATCGAGGTTTCTTGAAGAATAAGGTATTTTAAGGTTTCAGCTGGAGTGTTGTCTTAGTAACACAGGATGGTAATACATTTAGAAATGTTTTGAAAACATACCTGTGTACATTAAAACTTCGAAATATTAAGTGAATAGCAATTGTTACATGTTTACTACCTCGAGTAAATTATGAGAACAAGTTACTTTTAGGTCCGGCTGCATAAAAATCGCTAACTGCAGTTCATTTACAATCGAACCCGCGTGGGTTGTAAAATGCTGATCTTAGATCAGATTGGATCAGATGAACGCCGTTTAGTACTGATCTGAAATCACAAAACAAATGCGGCAAAATCGCCAAACATGTTGCAACTTTCGTGTTGTATCGAAAGGTTTCGAGAATTATCGGAACTATTCTACTCTGTTTAATTCTTGTGCACAGAGTAGCCAATCTAGACATAACAAAAGCTAAATAAATCTTTCACTTTGTGGTTATTTGTCCTAGAAATAATGTTATTTTAAATAAACAGTATAAGCATTTACTCCATATTGAAACAGTATTAATTAAAAGTTAATCATTTCGCTTACTTTATCTCTATCATATGCCCAATGTACATCTTTTTCATTTTCGTCTGTGTACAACACTGTGAGTTGGGAAATATAAACAAAAGAATGAAAGATAAGTGAAGTTTTAAGTTACAAATTATTATATTTATATATAAAAATGGAAGTTCAAGCAAAAGAGAAGATGCATTTCGCTAAATTTAAATCCCTGATAACCCCTCTTATTTCACCCTTTTCCATAGGCATCCTGATGAAATGAGGTCTTAAAGCTGCAATCACTCGTGTAACTTTGTGTATTGTTCTAAACGCAGTCCCTTTATTTACATTAAATATATCCCCAATCACCATTTGGAAGCTTTCAGTTGCATGGAACCGTAATGTGAAAAGGATCATAAGCGCATAATTCCTCAAGGTTTGTGTTAACTGAGCATGTACATATGCTGCAGTTCTTCAACTACATGCTTTGATAGTCGAAATCTCATTTTGAATTTTCTGTCATTTAGTTCTGAGATGGGATTCCCCCTATGTTGGAAAACACGAGGAGGCCTTTCAAATTGAAAGTTCTAATCATCAGAGTAATCTGAATTCTGAAAAAATAAAAATGTATAGGTTATGAACACAAACAATGCATATTTAACATGCATTTGTGAAATAAAGAGGCTAATTATTTATACAAGTAACCACAAAAGTACCTTATTTACTGTTTCCTTAAAGCTGCACTACTTATTTCTTCTCAGGAACTGTTGTGTAAATTCTGCAGTTCCGCTGATCTAAGTTCAATCAAGTTAACTGCAGAAAATTTACCAGTTAGATTTGACCTTAGATCAAGAGGCCATGAACTTAGATCAATATTTATACAACCAAACTTCTAAGTTCAGCTTGACTGGAGATCATTTTTATTCGCTTGAACTTAGATTATCTTTTTATGCAATCGGGCCTTAATATAGTACGTTTAAAAATGCCAACTAAGTACATAATACCTCAGAAAAGTAGAGTTCTAAAATAAAATAAGACAATGTATCGCGAGGCATTGTTTGGCTGCTGCGTAGACGAGCGCCTTGAGGGTGAGAGAGGCGGGGAGTGAAAGCGACAGTGTGTGCCCAAGCCACGCCCACGGAGCGGAAGAGCACTTGTCACTTGCCGTGGGGGAGAGAGCCAGAGAGATGTCTGGACGGTTTCCTCTCCTTCGCCTGCATCGTGAAAGGCCGTGGAACTTAGACAAGTGAGTTCGCCAGGGTGCATTAGCCACATCATCCTGACTTCCTTCAGAGGAGTTGTCTATTACCTCAAGTCTTTCTTCCATCCTAAACCTTAAAAATTCCACCCTTAACCCATCCTAATAAAAGAAAATCCTTCCTGCCATAAAACCCAAAACCTGGGTGAGCACGCAGCAACAATATTCGGGCTGAACACAGCCTATCAGTACCTTGTGTGTGTATGTGTGTGTGTGTGTGTGTGTGTGTGTGTGTGTGTGTGTGTGTGTGTGTGTGTGTGTGTGTGTGTCAGTCAGTCGTGCAGTGGAGCTGGTATGAGTGAACAGAGTCGCTAGTGAGCTGTCAATTGTGTGTAGCCACTTGAACTGTACCGAGTTCATAGCCATGTAGTGATTCCAAAGTGAATTCTTTCGTGTGTTTACGTGTGGTGAAGCCACGAGAGACTGTGTTGGTGTATGTTACGTCATCCTGCTGCAAAGGGCTGTACAAACGGTCTTTCTACGGAATTAAAGAGCATTTTGAATTTCTGCAAACTATACTTTTGATTTTATGAACCCACAAAGTCACAATATAGTCTAATCATACGACAGTTTCTTAATGGACGAGCGTCTTATGCGTAGTCAGAATTATCATGCACATACACACGTACGCACACACATGGTTTTCTATAAATGCTTCCCTTAGATTCAATGGATCCCAAAATGCATTTCCGGTGAGGAATTTTGGTGTAGAGAAAGTAAAAATCAATAAGAAACAGAAGAATAAAAATTAAACCAAAAATTACCAGCAATACATTTCTATTATCCCATTATTGCGTAATTTTGGATGTGTTAACGAGTATAATGCACCTACATCCTCAATGTCCTAAGAAACAGACCGTCATGGAAGCCTTACTTTGGGAAGGCTCTCGAGCGAATGTCCACTCCTATGGACCACAAAATAATTATCATTATAGTCCTTTCATCTCCCTTTTGTCGTTTTCCTTGGCCTTGAGGCAGGAAAACAATGCTCACTTCTGAGCAGGTCCTGAAAGAGAGGCACACTTCCCTGAAGCACACGGCATGTTTGCTGCTCCATTTGTTCCCAATGAAGATACACAAACAAAAGACTGTCGAGTTGTCTTGGAAACAACGTCTCTTCTCCAATTACCACTGCACGGCAGCATGCAATTTTGTTAATGGGGAGAAGAAGGGTAAGGTTTTGGAGTCTTAACAAGTGAAGCGATTAATATAAGGAGGTTTTTGAGTAAAAGTGTGTCGTTCTGTTTTACCCCCACACAAAAGAGGACGGCCTATGTGTGCATTAGTGAAGTAACAAGCTCGGCCAGGAAAAGCACGTCCCTCAGGGAGGAAAGAAAAACGAAAACGACAAAAGGGTTGAAACAAAGTGGTGGATGAGTTGGAAATGTCGCACAATAAGGGAAACGCTACTTAATTGTATAGTCTTTCAATAGCAGCTGGAGGACATACATTCTCTAATTATTATAAGTAACACCCAGAGTGATTTTGAATTTATCTAAAGAAGTTAATTTCCTGGTTTTAAATTTTATCGTCAAAAGTGTACGACGAAAAAAGTTGTAAATTCTATTAATATCATATCTGTCTACCGATACCACCACAATAAACTATCCATATGCTATTTTACACACAAAATATAATTTTGCCCCGAGCGGAGCTAAATAACGAAATAAGGAGTCAGAAATATCGCATTATCTTCCTAAGGAGATAATATGCGATACTAAGATAGAGAGAAAAACTATCATGAAAATAAGGGAATCTGTTATGACTGAGCATGGAATATTAATTAAAAAACCAATGCAACCTACGTAAACATTAATTAATTATTATAAAGTACCAACAACTCTGCTCCTACGTGTTTTACTTGATCTTCCCCTTGCGAGCAACGTACTAATTAGTAATTAGTATCGTCCTCCATGATCTAAAGATGATATGTTAGCTTCTAAATCTCGGGGTCACGGTTTGAAACCCGGCGCAAGGCTATGGAGTTTTCCGGGGTGAAAATCCCTTTCATGGTTTTGAAAGGCTTTGAATTACCTTTAAAAGAGAAGTAAATAAATAAAATAAATAAAACTTCTAATACTACATCCCGGTATCTTTATATTTAATGCGGAATGTATATTGCAAGTTTTATATTTATTACCAATTAATAAATATAAACATAAAATATACACATTTTAAAGCCAATAATAACCTATAGCATAAATTAAATTAAAAATAAAATAACAATAAATAAATAAATTAAATAAATAATAATAAAATACACAAAAATAAATAATATTAAATGAACCCAAACAACAAAATATAAATGTATACCTTTATAAAAAATTATAAAAAAATAAAATTTAGCGAAAACACTTAAATATAAACACTTAATTCTAACTACCACCTACTCAAAGACTACCAAAAATTGTAAACCAAAGCCTAAACCAAAAATATATCAAAAACAGTAATTTAAAAACTACACCATTACATACAATACACAGAATCTTACCCACATATTACAACATTAATACAATATCTTTTACTTATAAATTTAAATGACATTTGAATTTATTCATATTTATTTATATATCAATTTTATTTTTATATTTATATATTTATTTTATGTTAATAAATAATGCTTTAATTTTTTATATTTAACTTCCTTTTTTATTTACATAATCTTTTTTCTATAATCTAATTTACAATTGCCAATAACCAATATAACAGGTATCTGGATACAAGATCACTATACATAAACCGGTAACCGATTCAAGGGTTGCGCGAAGCCAGCACCCCTTTCAGCTAACCTAATACTCAACTATTCTTAATTACTTAAACCTTCAATTATTTTAAAACACTATATTTCAATATGCCACTATCACCTTATTTATTACAACAAAACTCTCTTTAATTATTTACTTTGTCATTTTTATTAAAGGGGAGTAAAGCTGGTGGACCCCTGCCGTAGATTTATGGAAAGCAAAATAACTTTAAATCGGATAAATAACGAGGCTCCTACACAAAATTGGCCTGCATTTCACCCACAATATAGAATGGGACGCTGAGAACCACGGTAGTAAGAGTACGTATAAATAAATACTCAATTTCAGATTTTACCTTAATCAACAAGTACGTGTCATCTACTGTTGGAAATTTGTACTTCATCTTTCTTTTCGTTAAATAAAGGAACAATACATTTGTACATTCTTCAGCACACATATTCTTAAAATGAGTGTATGTTCTTTCATAATTTTCTTCTCGATAACAAATCGCTAATTCCTTTACTAGGAGTATGCACTGTATGTGCCTTAAATTTTTCAAAATTATCCCTTTAAGTGCACAATGTAAACAATCAATATTAACAACTTTGGCGATCATATTCATTTCGGTTACTCCAATGAATTGTATTTTTTTATAAATATGTTTATAATGTAAAAACATCTTCCCCTAACCAAAGTTCAAGCTTTCATCCTCTTCCTGCAATCTTCTCTATCCTCCCAATCAAATTCCTCCAGACCTAATTCCCTCACTCCTCTTTCAATATTCTACATTCATTTAAGTCTAGGTCGACCACGTCTTCCTCTTCCACGTGGGTTCCATTCTAAAACTTGTTTTGGTAATCCTATCTGAGGCATTCTGTGAACATGCCGTACCATTTCAGCTGTTTATATCTCATAAAATCTAAAATTGAACTTTTAATTTTCATAGTTTGTATCATTTAGTTAAATTTTGTTTTCTAATTTAGAGAGTCTGGATCTATTAAAACAGTTCATTTCGGCAGATAATCTTAAACTTAAACTCCTATTCAGTGTCGAAGTTCCTGATTTTTATGTTAATGTACTTCTGATTTTTTATTTATGTATTTTTAGTTTGGTTTCTAAAGTCATTAATTGTCATATAAGGCTCCATGAAAAATAGATATTGCTGTTATGGCTTTTTGAATTGTATAAATAATGTCCTCTTCTTGACTACAATTTTAATTTATCTTCACTCCTAAATACATATTCTCTTCACTTCTTTTGATGCATAACATTCCGCCTTCTAAACCTCGGTATTTTTATATCATCTCTGCATAACAAATAGAGTGTTTTCTTTAATTTAAAGATTAATTTAATCTTTAATCCCCAACTTATTATATTTTTCAATATGTTTTCTACTCATATATTCTAAATCTCTATAGTACTCAACTATAACTACAGTACGGCCGTTGGATCTGCGGCCCTGGTGTTTTGCGGTTGCAGGAGACGGTGGGGAAAGTTAATACCATCAACATTGTAATGAATAATTGAAAACATATTCTCAAAATCATCTTTAGATTGAAAATATAGGACTACATTAGCTTTAAAACATTGAAATCCAGCTTGCAATTTCATTATCATGCAAGATATTCATTACAACACCACTCTATTCGAATATTTCTTTCACACCTTTTACGTGCACACACTGCTTCTATTGATAGTACTGGGAGGCTCTACTTCCGAAGTCATCAGGAAGATAAAACTGTCTGCTGGCGCCAATCAGCATTGTCGCTGCAAGACGTGGCTTCCAAACTCAACACCACGTGGCTTCAGTTGATTTTGGCGCTTGCGCTGGTGAAGCTTGTTTGCTATTTTGTGCCTGAGTGAATACCGATTTTTAGGATATGTAATGCCTATTATTATCGCTATTATAATATGGCAAACGCGTGAAATATTTAAAACACGCGTGTTCCTCTTCTTGAAATTCCCTCTAAAGAACTGGCTCTCGATAAATGCCAGGGCCGGAGAATGGCCGGCCAAACTGTATTTGGTCATCTGCGTATAAATTGTATACTTGTTCTTGAGAATCCTGATATATCTGCATTTAGTTTCCCAATTTAGTAAATATTGTTTTACAAATACGTTGAAAAGAGTTGGTGACAAACGACAACACTGACGTAAACATCTTGTAAATAAGAATCACTCTGATACAGTTTTCCCATCCTAATTCAAGATTTTACATTTGCCTAATGTCCAGATATGGCATTCAAAATAACCCTTTTTTCGATGGTTTGTTCTAAAATTGCCCATAATTTCTTCAAAGGTACTGACTCATAATCCTTTTGTTAATATAACAAAGTACTGGTTGATTTTCTTTTCAATAAATTCAGAAGACTTCAAAGACGGAATTCCATAAAAATGCACTACAAATAAAATATGGCAATTTTGTTCCGTTCATACAAATAATGTTATACACCCCAGAGGATCGAAACATGTTGCTGTTAGTAAGTTTCTAGCTCTCAAGATAAATCCCAGCGACCCACATTATGCACCTTATGGAGCTTCATATGTTCCTCTCCTTTAATTTATAAAATATTACTAAGCAACGCAGTGGATTTTTTCAGTGTTTGTTTTTTCTTTCAAAAAGATCGTGTATTACATCTACGGGTCCTTTTCTGATCTCTTTTCTATAAAATACTCATATATAAGCTTATTACTAATTTACTGCTTGCTAATCCAGGTGAAAGAATTGCAGAAATTCTTTTATTAGACATCTCATTGTTGGGTACAACAGGGGACTCCAGTGACTGTCAAATTTTTTAAAATCTATACGGTTTGCAATAAGTTTATATGCCAACAAATACTTGATAAATGTATAAACTGTTTGAAGATTTTATCAATAACAAAGAATAGTGCAATATGGTTAATACAACAAAACAGGTATTCGTCATAACTTGCGGACTTAAACGACAAATATGTCATTATACGGGAAGATTTCGCTTATGCTTTAAACTTTGCGAGTCATTAAAATTATATAAAGATAATTTATAATAAAATAGTTTCAAATTGCTATTAGCATAATTTAAAATAATTAATAATGAGCCTTGCTAAGCAGTTAATGATAGCGCGGCTATTGTAAACAAACGCGGACAAGCAAGATAACTGAGGTAAAGGACTTGCCGGCATAGATTAAGTTATGCTTCTGGATTGTGATAGAATATTTGGTTTCTTTATTCTTCCGGAAATTTCTTGACTGATAGAGATTGTTCGGGTTCTGGCTTATTGTAGAAAAATCTAGAGTTTCGAAGTAGTTGTAAAACATTGAGTTGTGAAACAGTGTTGTGAACGAGAGACAGCTGGAAGTGTCATTGTAAGCTAGTGATGTAATCTGCTGTCTCTGCTGAGTCAGAGGGCGGCCGACACAAGGAGCCACGACAGCACAGAGGCAGGATCCCTACAATTTACTTGGATAGAGACTTTCCCCGACAGGCCAGGACAACGGACACGCACCCCTACTGCAGGACGGCAACGAGCCCAGCAGCCGAGCACAGGTCCCAGACATACGATCCGAGCCCCAAAGGTCCCTGGCTGTAGGTCCCGAAATGTCCCAGCAGAGGAGTGGAGACCGGCAACCAACCTACCGGAGGAGCAAGTAGCTTTCCTGAGCATATCATCCCGCCCTGCACCGCCAAGACACCCGCCGACACTTCTACCCCGAAAGAAACCAAATGAGAGAAGGTATGACTGATAATGGAGATGAAATGGAGGGACAGGAAATTCGGGTGATGTAATTAACCTGACCAGAATTCGCCTGGAGACCCGGGAAACACCCGAAAAACCTATGGATCAGGTAAGTCGGTCACGGGAATCCAACCCAGGCCTCCCGAAGGCGGACCACAGACGAAACTTCCTGAGCCATCCCACTCGTACGTACATACCTATACTGCTCACACTTCCCTCTCACCTTAACCACGAATCGCTAAAATAGGATACGATAAATCCACGAATGGAGCACCTAGAACCCGACCCCAATGGATCCGCCGACGGCCCCGAAAAGCTCATGGGTCAGGTAGGTTTGCCCCGGGAAACGAACTCAGACCTCCTTAATGGGAACCACAGACGAAACCACATGTGTCATCCCCCTCGGTGATCAAACCCATGGTCAGAGTGAGTGGCCCTGAAGAATCGAATCCCGGATCTCTTGAATGCGAGCCTGACGTTTTCACGGAGCCAACACGTTCCGTTCTCCTGAACGTAAAATTCCATACCATTTTTCCGTTAGATGACAAGAAACTATTAAATGGCGACAGTTCTTAAAATTATTTATTTATAAAAAGTTTTGAATTAACAATTAAAGACTGTGGCATAAATGATTAATGTCGCAACAAAAAAGAAATTACAAATAAATTGTGTATCATAAAAGTATCTGTACCTTTCCATTTCTTAATGTCTTAGTTATACAAAACTGTACCAAATTTCTTTTATGAAGACCGTTTCAGAGGCTATTAAAAATATAAATTTTATTTTTCATGTAAATACGTTAAATATATAGTATTTTATTCAAAAACTTTATAGCCATTTTGAAAAAAGTGTCATTTTAAAAAGTGCTCTATATAAAGCTTAATTTTGGTTAGGACAATTTTTCTAAAAATCTTCGTGTCACATCTTTAGAGTGATACTTATCCGCGTATTCTTTTTAGCTATTCTGTTCTCTCACACACATTCATACGAGCGCACAAACGTTTTTTCTAATAAGCCCTTTTGGATTAGTAGGTGCGAGAAATATATGTTCTGGCGAAATTTCGCTATCAATTTTCATGGTAGAATGCAATATTTTTTCCATTTATTTAGGTAAGTAGTAGAGAAAGTTGGAAGAATAATTTATTCTGTCTTCTTTTATTAGGGGATATGCGCCTAGTACCGCACAGTGCCAGTACCGCAACGCTGTCAGTATCTCGTAGTAGCTTATAGATAGTAGAAGCTCATGGTGTGTATTTAGAAAAACAACTAGCTTTGTTACCAACGGAAAGTTTTCCCTCCTCTTTGACCGTTAAATCAAAAGTTATTGTACAGAGAAATCGTGTAATGAACTGGAGCTGTGCTTTTAATAACTTTCTGACATTGCTGCTGCCATATTCGATAAAGAACTAATTAAGTATTTGTACTCATATTATTTGGTATTAAGTACACTACACAAACACAAAATACAGTGTCGGTTTAAAAGAATCGGGCCGTGCTATATACGTACGTGTGAGTTGCTCAGTACCGTACGATAGCAATTTTCCCAGTACCGTACGCCAAGGTATATTTTTATCCCCTGAACTTGCACTGACATTAGATTAATTTTCATTTATATGCATTTTGTCAACATGGAGGCCGAAAAGAAAGGAAAATTGTTAGAAGAAGATATGAAACAAGCAGTAAAGAATGTGATAGAAAGATCAGTGAGCCTGGGAGTAGCAATATATATTGCTGAAACATTAACTTCGACTCTGTATAAGTTGATGTTGCAGAAAAAGTCACAAAAACAGAAGAATAAACCAATAACAAAAGACGTAGGACTAACATTAATAACAATATAAATAGAAAAGCTAGCTCTAACTCCGTGCCAACAGAAACTGGAAATAATGAAGAGCCTTAGTAGACTATAAGAAAATTAAATTTTGGTAACAGAACCAGTTTCGATTGAAGTACTCTAACAGAGTATATCATTTGCTCAGAAATCACAGACGTGGATTGGGTTCAGTGTAATTAGTGTATCGTGCAAGGGTTGGACACATATTCAATGCACAGGGCAAAAGAACATTGACTTTTATAGATGTGATCACTGTTTTAAAAATATTTCATTAGTTTAAGACATTTTTATTTTGTTGTGATAATCTCTGGTGAACGTTTTGAGAAATATATTATCATGGGAATTAATTGTTCTTTCACACTGGCCGTGTGTAGGCTAAATTGTGGAAACGTAGAGTCAGAATGAAACATTCAATGCCGTAGCCGGGATTTGAACAACGGATCGTTTGATCTCCGTCAAGCCGCTCTAACCATTGAGCTACTATGGCCAATGTGCCGACATGACATTAAATTATCTAACTAACTCTACGTTTTCACAATTTAGCCTACACACGGCCAGTGTGAAAGAACAATTAATTCCCTTTAATTGACCTAATAGTGGTTAACTATAAAGCCCGGACCTTAAAGTACTTACATGTTGTAGGTCGTCATTAAGGCAGTTGTCGCATGTGTTTATGAGAACTCTTAAGTGGTTTATCGGGAAAAATACGAGTCAGTTGGAGAATTTAATATCATGTCGGCACATTGGCCATAGTAGCTCAATGGTTAGAGCGGCTGGATGGAGACCAGAAGATACGTGGCTCAAATCCCGGCTATAGCATTGAATTTTTCATTCTGACTCTACGTTTCCACATATATTATCATGTTACCGTGCCTGCTTTTATATAAAAAATACAGAAATTATGATAAGAATAATTATCTTGTGATTTATAATGCAGTTCCTCTTCCTTTTTATAAATATGTATTTATTTACGTCTGTCCGGTACTGTGAAACACTTTGTGAGATGCGCATTTATCACTAATATTTACTTTAGTTATTAAAAGTCAACATGACTCCCGGTCATGAATGTATTACTAATGCTATTTCTGTAGGGTATTAGCTTTATGATAATAGTAACACGCTACTTGTTCTCTGTTGCATTTTCTTTAAATTTTGAAAAAAAAAACCTTAGGTGTGCGGTACTGGGCACATCTCCCCTACTGTAATTTACCTTGGTATGGAGTTATTAACATAAAAAATACAACGAATATATTTCCCAACATAATTAACCTTTTATTATAGGTTAATTAATTAAATTAATTCTTTTTCTTTTAGTTTTCTCAGTTCAACTGAACATGTGGGCATGTGTGAGTGTTATATACTATTTCCAACTGTTTAATGTTCAACCAAGTTACTTCGGATTTTCTTTCAATATTTTCGGCAATTTCTAGTTTTGATGCTTTTGACACAATTTCATGGACTCTTTGCTTTATCATTATGATCCAAGTTGGAAATTTCCAGAGCAAAAGCTGTCATCATTGCTGTATGGCATGTCTCCCAGGCTCTCAGAAAATGGGATGGTAGGAAGAAGAGAGTGGCTAGCGATATTTATTGTGCAAGACAGCACAAAACACTTCAGTGTGTTCCCTAAGTGGTGCTGCCACTTCATATCACATGAGTGCTTCTCTCCCAGGTATGTTTCGTAACTCTTAGTGTTTTCATGTTTCTCTATGGACACTGACCTAAAAGGAGTAACACGACAAAATTTGAATGTAGGTATTTAATCAACATAATTGCTGATATAATGGCGCTTATCGCACGCGAAAGTGGTGCATGATCCTCTAGCTGCTGATATTTTACGAGTATTTATGATACCGCTGACAAGGAACAGATGTTTCATTGTTATCTTGCCCGACTAAAGTGAATCGAACTTAAGACTCTTTGTGAATTTGAGAAACCGGATTTAGCATTCTATTTAAAATGTTATAACGCACAACCAACACTCCGCTTTATTAGATAATAGCAGAAACATCGGTGTTCGGAATTGGATCGTTTTGGTAAATTTACCATCTTATTCTTCAGCATTTTCTTCTTCTTCTTTGGATTACCTTCCCTTCTGTTGGACTTACGAACTAATGCTTTAGGCCCGTATCCTGTTGAGAGCAACCAAAATTTGAACTGTAACATAACCAGCATAGGTGACGGTCCAATATCTGGTGTAGCAGTGAAGAAGATAATTAAATACCACAATGAAAGTCTTGACAGAAAAAATTTCGGATCAATTTACCCAGCATTCCCCTAGTAAGGGAGGAAAATAGAGTAGAAAACCTTCCGAAATAAGTTTGGCTCCGGGGGTTTGAACCGATAACTACTTGCACAACTGACCACGACACTAACTCCTTCGGATTTGGTAAATATCTATTTTGAAAGAATTTTATTAACATATAACTCAAAACTGACAGCTTTAGACCATGTTTTCAAGCCCTTTGCCATTAGGAATAGCTTTCATTACACTATCCTTAAAAGAGAAACTCGTTTACATGATTATTACACAAAAATATTGAACAGGCTCTTTTCCGCTTTAAAAAGTAAAAGTATAAATGCTTCTCTGAGCATTTTGTGCCTTATCTTCTGTAAAGGTTACTTTTTATAGCATACCTACAGCAGTTTTAGTCTTGTCTTAAAGACTTTATGTTAAAATTTCTCCAAAATGACTGTCATTAAAAATGATGCCCAGTAAGGTGTTTGTTTCAATTTTGCAATACTTTATAAAACAATAGGAGCACAAAAGACAACATTTTGTTTTCGTTTATACCCCGCCTTTATCTCCAATGGTCATATCGGCAGCCATTCTCATTAGGAACATGTCGAAGGTGTTAACTCGTATTTTTTGTTTTAATCATTAGTTCACGCACACATTCTCATTCTCATTCATAATTACAGACTCTGGGGGCCCACGTCGGTAGCGTAGAGGGTAGCATGTCTGCCTCACGTTCAATAGGTCCCGAGTTCGAATCTCGGTAAGGGTGAGTTACCTAGATAAGGTATTTTCCGGGGTTTTCCCTTATCCTCACAGACGAATTTCGGGTAGCTCTAATCTCCATGGACCCTGGAAATATTTGATTATCATTTCACACATTTCATTCACCGTCCGATATGACTTAACGTTGGAGAACATAAAATTACAACAAGATGCAGAAAGATGCAGAACTACCTTGGTCAGAGAAAAATCCCCACCCCTTCCTCCGGGAACCGAACTCGGGACCTCTAGAGCAAACATGTGTTCTACCGACTGAGCTATGGGGCCAGCTGACCCCATCATTGTAGCCTCACGCTGAACATTTTCCAAACATTTTTCTGCTAGAAGTGGTTTTCTGTATCACTCCAACACTAATTTTATTCTTATATAAATATGTATGCCACATTTGATACTAATTCTGCAAGAATTAAGAATATATTTACTATGAGTTTTATAAATATAGCTTTTTAAGATAAAGTTGATCAAAGAGGTTTAGAAGTAGGCCAAAAGAAGTAAATGCTGCATCAAATTTTAAATATTGTTGTTTCAGTTTTACTCCCTTTTCCTGTATTTCTTTCTTAAAATTTAATTTGAAAATTAGCTGACATTAATTTATTGTTGGAGTTTTCATATCATTCGTGTACTTTGTGCTTTTTAAAGCTCCATTCCTTAACTTAAATGACACAGGTTTAGGTATATTAATATTAAACTTAATATTCAAATTTCTTTATCTGCAGTATTTCAAATTTGCTTCATGTGCCTCAAATTTTAGCTTGATCACTTGAAATCTTAAGTAAGCTTTAACATTATTAAGCATTATTAAATTATTTATTAATTCATGCACTATTAAATGTTATTGATAGCTCAAAGTGATAAGTCGAAAAATTCAAGACGATATGCTCACAAAGTCAAAAAAAAAAAAATATAATTTACTGAAGTTCGACAACTATATAGCGGTCCCTTATGAAGATTTGCTAAATTGAAAATTAAACTTTAGAACGTGTGTAATAAATCGTACATGAATTAAAAAATAATTGTTATTGTATTTATTTATAATAAATTATTATTATTATTATTATTATTATTATTATTATTATTATTATTATTATTATTATTATTATTATTATTATTATTATTATTATTATTATTATTATTATTATTATTATTATTATTATTATTATTATTATTATTATTATTATTATTATTATTATTATTATTATTATTATTATTATTATTATTATTATTATTATTATTATTATTATTATTATTATTATTATTATTATTATTATTATTATTATTATTATTATTATTATTATTATTATTATTATTATTATTATTATTATTATTATTATTATTATTATTATTATTATTATTATTATTATTATTATTATTATTATTATTATTATTATTATTATTATTATTATTATTATTATTATTATTATTATTATTATTATTATTATTATTATTATTATTATTATTATTATTATTATTATTATTATTATTATTATTATTATTATTATTATTATTATTATTATTATTATTATTATTATTATTATTATTATTATTATTATTATTATTATTATTATTATTATTATTATTATTATTATTATTATTATTATTGTTATTATTGTTATTATTGTTATTATTGTTATTATTGTTGTTATTGTTGTTATTGTTGTTATTGTTGTTATTGTTGTTATTGTTGTTATTGTTGTTATTGTTGTTATTGTTGTTATTGTTGTTATTGTTGTTATTGTTGTTATTGTTGTTATTGTTGTTATTGTTGTTATTGTTGTTATTGTTGTTATTGTTGTTATTGTTGTTATTGTTGTTATTGTTGTTATTGTTGTTATTGTTGTTATTGTTGTTATTGTTGTTATTGTTGTTATTGTTGTTATTGTTGTTATTATTGTTATTATTGTTATTATTGTTATTATTGTTATTATTGTTATTATTGTTATTATTGTTATTATTGTTATTATTGTTATTATTGTTATTATTGTTATTATTGTTATTATTGTTATTATTGTTATTATTGTTATTGTTATTGTTATTGTTATTGTTATTGTTATTGTTATTGTTATTGTTATTATTATTATTATTATTATTATTATTATTATTATTATTATTATTATTATTATTATTATTATTATTATTATTATTATTATTATTATTATTATTATTATTATTATTATTATTATTATTATTATTATTATTATTATTATTATTATTATTATTATTATTATTATTATTATTATTATTATTATTATTATTATTATTATTATTATTATTATTATTATTATTATTATTATTATTATTATTATTATTATTATTATTATTATTATTATTATTATTATTATTATTTGATTGAAAAGTCACTTCATATGTAATATGTGCTTGTGCTGATGCTTGTGTAACAGTTTTCAAATTATTTGCCTTGCCATTTCTCTATACAAGCAATGGCAGATCATGTATTCACAAATAATAACGACCCTGTTCAAATATAACGAGGATCATATGTTCCAGGAAGCTAACAAAAATAAATATTTTACTCTCTAAACCTCAATTTGTCAAAGCTACTATCAGTATAGATACTATCTATAAAATTAAAATAAATACAAGGAGGGACACAAAAGAAACCGGATTGTTGTCATAATAACTTTATTGATGAACCTTTTTACAAAATTACTGCAGTCACTTTCAAAATACTCTCCATTACATGCGATGCACTGGTCAAGTCTCTTTTCCCACTGTTGGAAGCATGTTTGGAACTCTTCAGGTTTGACATTGTCCAGTGCCCTTTGCGA
This sequence comes from Mantis religiosa, assembly GCA_030765055.1. Classification (NCBI taxonomy): domain Eukaryota; kingdom Metazoa; phylum Arthropoda; class Insecta; order Mantodea; family Mantidae; genus Mantis; species Mantis religiosa. The sequence continues at coordinate 168,844 of JAUKNK010000201.1, forward strand.
AGCTGTTTTTACCGCCTGCACATCGTCATTACGCTCCCCATTTAGCGCTTTTTTTGCATTCCTGGAAACAGGAAAGCATCGCACGGGACTAGGTCCGGCGAATACGGAGCGTGGGGAACGACAGACCACCTCTGAGATGCCAAATAGTGGGTCACTCGTAAGGCCGTGTGTGCTGGAGCGTTGTCGTGATGCAGAAACCAGTCACCTGATCGCCAAAGTTCCGGGCGTTTCCTCCTCACATCCTCTCGCAGATGCCTTAAAACATCCAAGTAAAAGTACTGGTTAACAGTCTGGTCAGGGAGTACGAATTCCCGATGCACAATTCCACGAACATCGGAAAAGACAATGATCTTCGTCTTCACATTTGACCTCACTTGCCTTACTTTTTTGGGTCTGGGAGAGTTGGGAGTCCTCCACTGGCTTGACGCTTGCTTAGTTTCTGGGTCATACTCGTAACACCAACTCTCATCCCCTGTAATGACTTTGTTCAAGAAGTTTGGATCACGTGTAGACTCTGTTTTCAAGTCCTGACACACATTCATGCGGATGGTTTTGTGCTCCTGTGTGAGAAGGCGCGGAACAAATTTAGCAGCAACACGCCTCATGTGCAAATCTTCCCTCAAAATCCGCTGGCACGAGCTTCAACTGATTCCTGTCGCTGCTGAAATGTCTTCGAACGTTTGGCGACGATCCTCGTTGATCTTTTGGTGGACCTTTTCAATGTTCTCCTCATTTCGCGATGTTGAAGGGCGTCCAGAACGAGCTTGGTCTTCAACACACATCTCACCACGTTTAAAGCGCCCAAACCACTCGAAAACCTGTGTGCGGCTCATAGCGTCCTCGTGGAAAGCTTCCTGAAGCATTTGGAGTGTCTCCGTTGCAGTTTATTTAAGCAGGAAACAAAATATCACACACACTCTTTGTTGTTTTAAAGTTGCCATAACGACTTCGCAGAGGTAACCCGCCAACAGTCAGGGAAACACAATATCACACTTGCACGTTCAGCTCTACACTGACGCCGTCTGCACAGCTGTGTCATGAAGGTCTCTACTAACATCATCTAGCGTTAGAACGCTGCACTACGTCTACGAGTGGCAGCGCCCTCGGAGTCCGGTTTCTTTTGGATCCCTTCTCGTATGTTAGTATAACATTGAGAATATAGTATGAAAATCAAATAGCTATGTTCCTTATGATGCAATAGTTTAATTTGTTTCATCTATAGCATAGTGAACCTCAAACTATACTTAGGCGTTCTTAAACAATTGGCTTCAAGCTATCGAAGCACAAACCACTATTACTACGAAATTTTCGAAACAGCAGCAGGCAAGGTAGTCAAATACCCTCTGAGAACCATCTAGGGATAGACTATTTGATATGGCACCTACAGTTCAACATTATCTCCTTCCATCCTGGCTTTAGTAATTAGAAATTCTTATATAATCTATTCTTTCATCCCTCGGTTCCTTGGTTTTAAAGTTCCCAATAGAGATCGAAGAATAATAAACGCCTATAGGCTAGTCACTTTCTTATGAATTGCAATAGAGGGTATGCAGTAACTTGATTCAATAAATATCGTTTCTTCATAATATGCCAAGAATTTTTCGAAAAATCTTATTTAATCAAAATTCAGCCACGTACAGCTTAGAAATGATGGTAATCTTAGTCCATAAGTATAACCATGTAAGCATCATACAATTAAAATACGTTTATCTACTTATATAATCAAATACCAGACAAGTAGAATAGTACAATATGTAAATCCTTATGAAACAGTAATTGAAAGAAATTCCTGTGACTTTCTCATCAGAATTTTTTCTTCCCTCACAGTACAACACTAGGATGAAGAGGTGATAATTATCAAGCCTTTATTCGCACTTGTACAGTTTGTTTCTTTAATTAACCCGTTCATATAGCATAAAAATCTGAGGGGTGAATATTTTGTGCAACACGACGCGGAATATCGTCAAGAGGTTATTTATACATCTCTGTCGGCAAAGCCTAAAGACTAATGACGGGGCTGATGTATGCGAAAGGCAGATCATTCAAAGACAAAGGAATGGAGACATTGTTATACTCCTTTAATGAAAAGTTTCCCTCCTCTAGGTCTTTTTATATGATTTTTCTTTTTTTCTCCTTTCTCTGCTGCTACGCCAAAGGAGGAAAGGTTCATTAAATTTGTTGTATTCTCCAGTTAAGGAAGGTAACTAATGTTTGTTTGGATAAACAAGGCCAACTACTGAATCGGTAGGCCCATGAAGTTCTTTAGAAGAGGACTTCCATGTTGCCATGAATACGCAGTTATTAGAAACAAAAGTGAAGGCACGCTAGAGGGTTGAACATGAAGTCTAAAGTATTGAATTTCTGTACAGAGAAATAACGAAGAGAAAAATCGCTAATAGAGAGACCAAACTGGCATAGCAAAGTAACTAATGAATATGGTTTTGCATTGGCAAGAGTTAGATCAAGTAACTAAGCCAAACCAAAGAATGAACTATGTACACTGTGTTCCCAAATCTCCATCCACTTTGTTGCAATAGTAAACCCAAATGCAAAATCTGGATGATAAAATATCTTGATTGCTTAATTACACTGCTTAGGACTATTTGTTTCTGTTTCGTTTGTTTTGTATTTTTTATTATTTATTTAAAAACATTCTTGTATTTTGACGCTATCACTGAGCATGAGTGCATTTGGTATATGCTTATTTTTACATCAATCCGATATTATATGATTCTACAACATGATTGATGAGTGATGTAATTACACAATAGCACGTACATGTTTTTAGATGACTGGACCCAAGCTTACAGGCAGTCTCTCAGTTACCTGTCAATAATGTGGGTAACCTTTCTTCATAGAAAATGAGAAACCACAAAATACGAAATATTACATAATCCATCCAGACATTTGCATACCAACCAGTGAAGCCACGGAAAACACTAATGTAAAGTGGTCGGCTCGTGGGGAATGAAACCTAGACCTCCTAAATGTAAAACTCCCACCTTACCGCAAAGTATCTTGCTTGCTAGTCATAATGAACACTTAAAGAACTATACGTGCACTTCAATGCTCACAATTCTAAAGTTAAGAAAACGATGGAAAATCCATACATCATTAATTTTATAACTTAATCACAAAAATCCGTTTCGTCACATTCTCATTTTGATTCAATCAATTTCAGGATAACGTATAAATTATAGATTATATTTTCCTCTTTCTTCATATTAAATATCAAAATTCTTGCCATCACAATTAAAATCATAAATGGAAAGTTTGCTCTTTTAAACTGCAGTATATTCTGCAACGTTTTGTTCAGGATTAGATAGGATTCTGAAGTACACAACACACACACACACACACACACACACACACACACACACACACACACACACACACACACACACACACACACAAGGTACTCGCAGAAGGTTTTTGCTGCTTGCCCATCCAGGTTTTGGGTTTCATATTTTGGGTTTCATATTTAAAAACATCCAATATACTTAATTTCGGAACCATAAAACATATATTATAATTCCTCTAAAAATTTTAAAACTAGAAATATCCTTCTCTTTCTGATTCATAGTTATAAACTGTACTGTAAATCACGTTTACCTAAGAATTTCACTGACAAGTCTACTAAATGAACTCCGTTTATCTAATAAATGCATGTAGTTAATACGTATGTACAAGATCCTTCGATGCTCTTACAATTATTTACGTCCGTGTTTTACATATACAAACTCCAAAGTGCCAAAGTGACACGAGAATTTACACATAACCTATTAAATAACTAGTTGATCATGAAATTGGTTTTTGGTATTTTAATAGTGCTTTTTGTATAATACACAGTTATTACCTGACGTACATATTAACTCTCCAGTTTAAACAACATTTGGAATAGGTTTAACTCTTTGGTTTTTCATTTGATGTATACCCTCTATATTATTTTCCCACCTTTAACTTCAATACTCACATCGGTGACATTTTGCCTTTCAAACATATGTCTCTAGGTAATGGTGATGACTCTATAAAGTAGCTTCTGGATTCTTGGGACATTTTGTTCGTTCCTATTCCCATTCGTTTCTTCAGACACTCTACCCCAAAGGGGAATCACGTCTGTAACCCCTCACACACGTGGGAGGTGTTCTACTGACTGAAATAGGGACAAGTTCCTAGAGATAATATTACCTATCAAGGCTAAAATGTCAGAGAGGTTCAGAGAAAACAAAAAAGAATCCATGGATTTAAACTTATCCTTTTAATACAGACATTAATGTACGTATGTAGCCATTGGTTCAAAATAAAGTTGAGCTGTGTATGTAAGCTTTAAATTTAATATCCATCAATTTATTCTTTGTTAAATATACTAATGCTATATAAATAACAAATCTGCAACGTTCATGATTTGTAGCTTTTAAATTAATTTCCTTTCCAAATAAGACTAACTTTTGTCTTTGCAGATATTATATAGCCATAGTTTTCTTTGAAATACATATATAAAACTAAAACCAATGTTTCCAGTATATCGTCTGAAAAACCTCCAACTGACAGATGGAGTTGAGAGAATGTTCCACATCCTTTATATAACATATATGAAATTAAAAGCTCTTTATTCTTGAGAAGTTCTTATTATTGCTAACCGCTGCTTAGTAATTTATTGAAATTAGTACTAAGCAAAGAAAAGTAACGAGTAACATTTCTTCCTTTTCATGTCTAAGCTTTTGGTTATATATTCTCCACTCAATTTGTTGTATTTTGTTTGATAGTTTAACTATCCCTTCGTTAGTCGCGCATGTATCTCTGAGATACATGGCCTCAGTTTGTTTCATTATTATGGCAATAAATATAGGTAAGGGCTTTCCGAGTCAGGTCGTCTTCCATCATACCTTTGTTATTGTTTCCTGTAAGTTTCAACTATTTCTCCCTAATGCTAAGTTTGCAAACGAGGTAAACGTCATCACGTGTGTGCTGTTGTATCTGTAACATAGGCCACGCCGTGGCTCAGTGGTTAGACCGCTTAACTCTCACCAAGGCGGCCCGGGTTCGATCCCAGGCGACCGCAAAGTGAGATTTGTGATGGACAACACGGCGCTGGGGCGGGTTTTCTCCGGGGTCTCCGGTTTCCCCCGCCATCTCATTCCACCGGTGCTCCATCTTCATCTCATGTATCATCAGCGTCATCGCCTGCGGTGCCGTTTGTAGTAAAAGCGGGCGTTAAACACTACACACATTGTCACATACATCGCGCCAACTCACGTCACACATTGTCGTCACTATCGGATTCAACCACGTCATCGCTAGAGAATACTGATATAAGTGGCTGTGTTGTTGCAAGGTAAAAGAGAGTGCCTTTGTTTATTACTGTGAATCGTAGGTTTTAAAATAAGTCAAGCATATGATTTGGAAAATCCGGGAGGAGGTACATCGCCTTATTTTCGTCAATGATGCGGTGTCGATTGAGGATAATTTTGTAGAAACTGATTACAAATATGAAGACATAACTAAAACACGATCTGTGGACACCGATACAGATCATGATGTTGATGAAGAGGAAAGTAACAAAGTGCTAGATAATGATAAAAAATACTATTTTGGTAAGTACAAAGGATGATAAGGAAGAAAATATTGATGATGGTAATAATGATGATACTAATAATAATAATAATAATAATAATAATAATAATAATAATAATAATAATAATAATAATAATAATAATAATAATAATAATAATAATAATAATAATAATAATAATAATAATAATAATAATAATAATAATAATAATAATAATAATAATAATAATAATAATAATAATAATAATAATAATAATAATAATAATAATAATAATAATAATAATAATAATAATAATAATAATAATAATAATAATAATAATAATAATAATAATAATAACAATAATAACAATAATAATAATAATAATAATAATAATAATAATAATAATAATAATAATAATAATAATAATAATAATAATAATAATAATAATAATAATAATAATAATAATAATAATAATAATAATAATAATAATAATAATAATAATAATAATAATAATAATAGTAATAATAATAATAATAATAATAATAATAATAATAATAATAATAATAATAATAATAATAATAATAATAATAATAATAATAATAATAATAATAATAATAAACTGTCTAGAATTGTAGGGAATGCCAAAATTATGAAAATTGAATTTGACTAATGGAAACTTTTCGTCAGCGTTGACATTCTGCAAAATTGTACAACACACCAACAGAGGCATAGATGATTTCCAAGTGAAATATGAGCGTGAGAGTAATTGCAGAGACATAGAGAAAAAAGAAATGAAAGACTTTAGTGCGTTATTATACCTTGCTTGTGTGCCGCGGAGGACGCCAAAATATTCAAGACTTCTGGACAACAGATGACCTTGGTGTCAATATATATATTAAGTTTAAGTCCTCCAACTTTAAGTCATATCGGACGATGAGTGAAATGGGTGGAACGATGCTCAAATGAGGGTCCATAGATCTTAGAGCTACCAGACATTCGTCTTTCAGGATAAGGGAAAACCCCGGAAAAAACCTTATCCAAGTAAGTCACCCTGAACGAGATTCGAACTCGGGACCTCTTGGACGTGAGGCCACGCTACCGAGGCGGGCAAAATGATGACTGTGTCCGAGACATGTTTCCGATTCATAATAAGGTGCACTCGCTTTAAAACAATTGAAAACAGATACTAAAACACAATCAACGTCATATGTATCTAGCAGATACATCGCGACTAACGGCGTCACGAAAGTTGACGCGCCCAACGCAAGGTTAAATATGCACAAAATCAATAATGCTCATATTAAAAGTAACGGAGAGAACTTGCTCAGTCAAAGCATAATTTTTGCCTTTAAAATATATATCTCAAAATATATTTCTTTAATTTTTTCATATTTTTTGCAAATATATATAGCCAATTTTTACCTACTGAACTACAGATTGTAAGGCGAGTAAGATTGCAGTGTACACAAAGCTTCCACGTCAAGTTTCATATAGTTCTGTGTCTCCTAGAACCAAAACACAACTTTTAGGAAAATTTTCATGGTGAATGTATTTACGTATTTACGTATGCTTTATGTGCTTCTGTGGGTGTGTGAGTCTGTGTGTGTGTGTGTGTGAGAGAGAGAGAGAGAGAGAGAGAGAGAGAGAGAGAGAGAGAGAGAGAGAGAGAGAGAGAGAGAGAGAGAGAGAGAGAGACTGTGCCTAAGAACAGCATAGGTTCAAAATGTAAAATTCAGAAAATAACAAAACTTTGACAACTTCCAAAGATGCGACACTAAGTTTCTCAAGAAAGCACCCCCACCTCAAATTATACTTTAAAGAATAGTTTTCGGAAACTTTGATTTTATGAAAAGCAGATTGTCGTATCTATAACAAATTTTCATGACATAAGATGATAACGTTGCAATTGGGCTCTGTAGTCCTCTTTATTCTGAATGGCTTTAGCACACTACTAAACCGTAAGAGATAGAACAAAATGTTTAGTGATCAAAAATGTAAAAAAGTTATTAAACAATACAAATTATGCGGAAAAATTTGAGATGGTAACCATTTGCAATTATCCTTTGTTAGCGCTTTGAATGCTCCCTTCTCAAACTGAACTTACACAGTAAGTAGAAAAAGATGCTCTAGCGAAAACTTTGATACCTCTGATTGCAAATACACTTTTGACCTACCCTTAATCAAGCAGTTACGCTCTTTAGCTAATCCTTAGTACGAGGGCTGCTCAATAAAGAATGATCATAATTTTTTACGGTCATAATTGTTCGCACTAAAATTCAATCTTATTATATTCTGTTACCTTAATGTGAAACAAACACGCCGTAGTAGTTTCATTGTTGGTACTCCTGGTTCCCGCCTGTGAGAACCAGGCAAATTCAGACATGTTCAGTATCGCCTGCCTCTGCAATGGAGGTAACATGCAGTTAAAGTTGATATTAGAGAAAGATCCGGAGTTTATTTCAAACGTTATCACTGCTGATGGAACTTGCTTACATCATTTTAATCCTGAGAGCAAACAGTAACGCTCAGTGTGGAAATCTCCTTCATCACCAACCCCCATAAAAGGAAAAGTGGCTGCTTCTGCTGGGAAAGTTATGGTCATCTCATTCTTTGATATTCATGGAATGGTTTATCAGCATGTTGTACCTGCACACACATCAGTAACTGGACAATACTACAGGAATGTCCTGAAAACATTTGCCAGTCCATATCAGGCGCAAAAGACCACAGGCTGGATGCTGCACCACGATAATGCGCGGTCGCATATTGCCAATGTTATTGCTGAATATTTTGCAAAAATCAACGTGAGGTGCATCCCTCACCTTCCGTATAGTCCAGATTTAGCCCCGTATGACTTTTTCCTATACCTTAACTTGAAGAACCGCCTTCGTGGGAGGCATTATCTATCATCAGAAGCAGTGGTGAAGGCTACAGAGGCGATTTTGAAGGATCTCTCAAGAAGTGGTTCCAAGCATGTCTTTAAAGACTGGCAGAAACGCTGGGACAAGTGCATCGCATTCAGGGGAGACTATTTTGAGGAGCATCAAAATTATGAGGACGAGTAAAGGTGCGTTGTCAAAAAGATTGTGATCATTCTATATTGAACAGCCCTCGTAAATAAAAAATGCATTGAATTCTACCGAAATACGTAAAATACACCCCAAAAAACATTTGTGAGTGCATTTATTTTCTATCAAATTACACAAATTTAAGCCATTTTCTGTACCATAACAAAATTCTCTTACAAAATAATGCAATTTTTTATTCTATTAATTTTCTGTACCTTGTAATCCTACTACCTAGGTACTCCATATTTCAAAGGCACCAGCAACAAAGTGTGTCTGGTATTATTTAGTTAAAAATGTTTATCACTTGGTGCACAATCCTTTTAAGATATATTTATTCTGTTTGTGCTTGGTGCTTTGGGTGCATAAATTTGTGATTGTGTTACCAAATGTAAACATGAAAACCCCTATCCCTGATTATAATGTAAAACAAATTCAATATTTTTAGATATTTCTTTCTATCTTTTGCTAAAATTTAGATCAACATATCCTGATTATATGTTCCACTCAATATACAGTAATATATAAGAACACTTTTCCTATTTAGAGCTTGCATACGCATTCAGATGTAAAGGATACGGACCTATCTTGGAGGTATTTCACGTGTGAGCCTCTCCTGTAGATCGTACATCATGTCATAAGGCACTACGTTTATTTACAGCCACTAAATGGATTGAACACGCTTCTTTAGAACAACTTTGCATGATCTTCTTGAGGAAATTAATACAAATGGCTTGGCAGCAAGTGAAAGGCGAATGGACGACTTGAGAAAAAGGACTGCCCTTTAACACTTGGGCGTGTGGATCCCTCATTAATCACGTGACAAATGTCAGCGCGTCTTTTAGCATTTCCTTAACGTGAACGGAAGAGAAGTTCTATAAGAGCCATTAAAAGGGGCCGGGGGATGTTTTCAATAAGTGCGACTTCTGCTGCATACTAATGGAACTTGGCTGCGTTTACAAATCAGAACTGAGGAACACAACATACCGCACGTATAAATGAAAGTGCTCAGCAAAATAAATCAGCCTAAGCTTGCATCAGAAGCCGACAAAATGAAAAGAAATAAAAACCTTTTTAGAAAATCCTTATTTTCTACCTAAATTAGAGTAATCTTTAGAGATGCACAATTTTCTAAACCAAAGTAGTCCAATTCTGATTATTTACTATACGAGGGTTGGCTGATAAGTTCCATGCCTCACAAAATAGCAACATTTTAAATTTGTTTTACTCCACTTCTCAACAAAATCCCCATAAAGGATAAAGTCTGTTTAGTTAAGGCGTGTGCACGTCGGCCGCTGCCTTTGACGAACCCTTATAATCGTTTTACAAGACAGACCCTCCGTCTCGCAGTCCTTTCTGCAAGGTTGCCAACTTTCTCGATACGTCATGGGCATCGTACGAGGTTTCGTCTAAATAAATTATCTTATGTCCATTACTGCGAAACTTCCTTAGTTTTGACATATACATATAGCCAAGCTACGATTCTACTGGATTCCATAATAACCCTTATCTTATTCGAAGTGCGGTATTTGCAACCCAGCTCCTTTAGGAGACCGCGTAAAGTGCAGTGGCCATGAGGAAAATCACAAATTTCTTGCAAATGTGCAACCAATTCGTCTAAGGTGTGCGTTCTCCCTTTTGCATAGAATCTATATATAAATTTCTCGACGTATTAAATTGCATGTGAAATTATCTACTTTAGAGAAATGTTTCCTTTTGTATTCACACTTGATCGGCGTCTTTGGTATTCCTTTCGTCGCAATATTTCTTACTGCATTTCTGTGAATACCCAGAATTTATCATCAGGTTCATTGCATGACCCCTTACCAAGATTATTTGTCAGCATATATTTATATGTGCTCAAAACAAGCGCTTGAATTTGCTTAGAAACAGTTCCCGTTGAAACTTTGTTTTTTGAGGCTTTTCCAGTAATATAACTCAGCCCATTTATTCACACTGTCTTCACTTTGATTATTTTCACGTGGCTGAACTTTACCTACTACTTCATTTGCATTTACCACTGCTTTTCCCTCCCACGGTCTCCACATCGTGATACACAACGAATTTCTGCACGTAATGAAACAGATCAACTGGAAGTTGGAACTTCGGCAACTGAGACTCCACGTGGAGTAGACATGCGGCTGTCACTTCGAGAAAATCAGGGTTGTTATTGGTCCTCAACGACAGTGTTCCATTTCTGAAGTGTGGAGATAGATTTATGACGGTCATTAGTGGGCGGGAGGCTCAGGTTCCTTTGACTCAGAACTGCATACGCGTCTGTTTAGTTTTGCAGTAATAGACATAAGATAATTTATTTAGACGAAACCTCGTACGATACCCATGACGTATCGAGAAAGGTGGCAACCTTGCAGAAAGGTCTTCGAGGAGGAGGGCCAGGGTTGTAAAACCATTATAAGGGTTCGTCAAAGGCGGCGGCCGATGTGCACATGAGTTAACTAAACAGGCTTTAATGCGTTTCTCATACCGGTGTTGTAATTCAATTAAGCCATCTCTTGTGGTGCCATTTATCATGGTCCTCAAAATAGCTGTTCATCGCATCAATGACATCCTCCTTTGTGTGAAATTTTCGTTCTCCAAGAAATTGAGGTTCGGGAAGGGGTACAGTCTGATTTTTAAAAGAAGATACGTGAAGGTCATCTGTTTTTCCACGTGGGTAGTGCAATGTTGGCCACCAGAACCCCTTTCTTTATCCTCTCAACACTCGAAACATAAACAAGGATTCTAATTATCCCACCTCAACAAAAATATGCACAGTTAATCTACATTAGCCTACTTTAGAAGCAGAAATAAGTTCTTCACACATTCACTGAAATGAAATGTGTAGTGTTTAACGCCCGCTTTTACTACATACGGCACCGCAGGCGGTGACACTGATGATGCATGAGATGAAAATGGAACACCCGTGGAATGAGATGGCGGGGGAAACCGGAGATCCCGGAGAAAACCCGCTCCAACGCCGTGTTGTCCACTACGAATCTCACTTTGCGGTCGCCTGGGATCGAACCCGGGCCGCCTTGGCGAGAGCCAAGCGGTCTAACCACTGAGCCACGGCGTGGCCTACACATTCACTGAGTTGTAGCGTCTTCACATGTGGGAGTTCTTTTAAATAATTGTTTGCACTATGTAACTAATATTCCACACAAACCGTTATTGTTCCCATGTATCCTAAGTTGAAATTCCCGCACAATGCGGTAAGTATTTCTTCAAAGAAACATGTATACGCGATGCACGATCTAAAATCTAATATTTATCTTCAATTATATTTATTAATATTTCAGCAAATATCTTAACTACTAAAATTCAGATTGACATAAATACACAGTGCAAAATATACTGTGCAACACGCTTGTGGTAAGCACATAATGGAATCTCGAGAATTTAAAAAACTCGGTGCAAGCAGCTCGTTTTTTCAAACCTTTCCTCGTTCCGTATACATTAATATCGCAATATACTACTATTAACGACTTTGTTAATTGACACATTCATATCAACGTCACCGATATGCTGGAAGTTTTACTCACAGAAATTCTTTTACGTGCAAGCATATCTACTGACATGGGACGGTCGCTTTTGGATAAAAGAAATAAGCTGTTCAGTGATAAGGAGCAAACTCTCGTCTTCCTGTTGGAAGAAATTTCTAAGAGAACAGACAAATTCTCTAGCTTGGCTATGCAATGTAACAACTCGACCTTAAGCTGATATTTGCTGCGGTTCACCTCTAGTTCTACCCCCACTACGTCTTGCTTCCATAAAAACGTGTTTTAATTGTGTTCTAACAAAGTAGGCTAACAATACTCAGCGCAACTAGGCAAACTCTGTTTCCCGCATACAACTAGCGATAACTGAGCTGAGGAGTATGTGATGCCTGATGACCTTCACGTATCTTCTTTCAAAAATCAGACTGTAGTCACTGGGTGTCAGATCTGGCGAATGGGGTAGATGATCAAACAATTAGAACTTTAATTTGCATAATTTTCCACTACAATGACTGAACGATGGGCCAGAGCATTGTCGTGAAGAAACAATATTCTTTCTTTGTCAAATGAGGTATTTTTCTATTCACCTAATTAATCGAACGCTGCAGTAAACTTACGAGTAGTCACCAGTGATACCTTTACCTTTTGACAAATAATCGATTAAAGTAATTCCCTATGCATTTCAGAAAACACTCGCCATAAACTGCTTAGATGACGAAATTCACTTTGCCTTTTTTTGAGTTGGTCCACCTGGCGCAATCTACTGCATTGACCATGCTTTACTTTCTAAAGAGTAATAGTGTATCCAATTTTCGTCCAGGATAATAAACCATCTAAAATTCACTGGGGTTTTTACATTAGAGCTCCAAATTCTTCACAGAAACAGTTTGTCTTTGCAACTTTTGATCAGGTGTCAACAAACGCGGCACCCAGCTTGCACAGACCTTATGAAAGCTACAACAGGATAATTTGCAAAATACGCGACGGATGGTAGACGACGAAGCCACTAGAAGCCCCGTGTTGTGACTATCGTTTTGCGGCAGGACAATTGTAAAAGGCGTGATGAAGGATGATGATCTGGTAGAATTCTTGTAGATGCCTCGGCGCTCTGGAGCAATGAGTCTTACTTCCGGCCGTAGTATCAAATGAGAGTATACTATGCTGCAATGGTTGGAAAATAACAATTCTCCTCCTTTAAATTTCGTGGAATTTATTCCGCAAAACCATTAACAAATTCTATTACAATTTTAAATACCGCAGATTCTGTCCTTTCGTAAAATTATTATTTTTGCGCCATTGAGCTTTATGTTTCTGCAAACTTACAGAGCGATATCAAAAAATACGTCTTACTACGAGAACGTCCTTTTGCACAAAGATTTCAAGTCCTTTTTCACTTATCTATGTAGACATCTCACTTCCACAGTATCCAGGCTTCTTTTAATCTCATTCCCTCTAGGGACTTTTGATTTTACTCACATTGTTTTTGACAACCAAATATTTCATTGCATTTAAAGTCTGCATTGCCTACTGTATATATCTTGCTTCCTTTTTCATACATTGTTTAAACATTCTCACTTAGATTTTAGGTTTTCATTTTATTTGGTTACATGTATTTGTCTTTACTGGCTTATATGACACCCTGATCTTCTGCTCCGCCAGGTAGCTCTTAACCTCCATACCTCCTTGTTATTTAATTAGTCCCAATCTTCCCCCTCATCTTTCTTTCTTATATTCTTTACATTTCTGGCCCATTTTCTTTTAATTTCTGCAAGAACTCTCCAATACTTCTTACCTTCTTTTGCTCCCTGTCCGTTAACAATTTTATCCTCTTCTCTACTTTCTCCCATTTTTCCTCCCAAACCTTTTTTCTCCATATTGCAACATGCCCGAATTCTATTAGATAGCGTTCTATGCTTTCTTTTCTCCCACACAGTTCACAAATTCCCTTTTCCCTACCTCTTATCCCTCTTAGAAATATTGTTCCTGTTCTCATCCAAGCTAAACCTTCTCTCTCTTGCCTATTGCAGTAATCTACATATGCTTCTCGTTCCCAATTTCTTTTTATTTGCTTGTAAAATTGTAATGATTTCATATTTTCTAGACTTCCCCATATTTCCTGTCTTTCTATATATTCTATTCTGCATTTTACCAATTTATCCACATCGCTTTTATTTCTTTCCTCCCATTCCTATTTTTCCATTACTCTTCCTATCTCTGCCCACCAACTGTTTGAGTTCTCTAATCTTCTTTGCTGTCTCATGCATAACTTCATAACTTCCCCTTCTTCTTTGGCCAAACACCGATACCAAAATTGTATTATTCTTCCCATTATTATTCCATTTCTTCTTGTATTTGCTAATTCTACTAAAGCTACTTCCCTAGGTGCTGACCTTGGTAAGCCTAGTAGCTCTTTACAAAACCTTCTGTAGTTTTGGCCCACCGTTTTGTTCACCTCTCTGCCCCCTCCCCAGATCTCCACTGCATACAAAATGTTGGATTGAGCTAGTGCTTCATACATTCTTTGTAACCACTTGGTTGTCATTTCTAGCTTATATTTGCAAATTCTTATTACATAAATGTTTTACCACTTTCACAATTTGATCATAATTTTCATTAAACAGCTCACATGAAAAATCTTACAAAATTAATAATTATTTTTCTGAAGCTTAAATTTGTTACAAATAATGAGTTTTAAAATACCGTTTCAAAGCCCAAAACATTACTTTAAATATTACCTCACGTTCTGTTGATATGTTTATAGCTTCTGCTATCTCAAACAACTTTAATCTGCGGTCTTCCAGCACTATAAAATGATTTTTTTTTTTTCAATGATCTCTGGAGTTGTCACTTCTATAGGGCATCCAGAGCAGGGCTCATCACCAGTGCTCGTACGTCCCATTTTAAACTCGCAACCCAACTTTTAATCATTGTTGTATGACAAACTTTCTACAAGTAAAATATTCTTTGCTACATTAATAAAATAAAATTCATTATGTCATACAGCATATCCTTAAATGCTTTATTTATTGGCATATCTGACATTTAACTAAATAGTAAACTAGTTATAGAAAGGTATTAACATACTGAAAATTGCAATATCATAGCTGGAATTTGAACCTGGATCCGTGACTTCAGATGCCCCTGTCACAAAACAGCCAACTATGGTAACGTGCCTGTACGACATGTAAGCCCCCAAATGATTCGCATTTTTCCCGGTGAAGCACAAGATGTTCTCAAATTTAAGTTAACCCAATGATCACACAGTCTTGTAAATGAAGCGAATATTCACCTACTTAGCTAAAACTATTAGGTTAACGAAATGAACGGTGGTTTACATTCCGGCTAAATTACTGTATTTTTCAGCCTGATTCTATCCTTCTTTACACATGGCGTGTGCAAAAGAACAATTATTATGGTATAAAATTGTTTATATTAATTAAGGTTGTATTTAGGTTTTAGATAAAAATATTTTTTATCAAGAGACTAATATGAATGGAGTAATTTTTTGAAATGATAGCATAATAATACAGTTTGTAAAATCCATTGTAAATTATTAGGTTTACAGCAGTCACTGAGTGAGCAATTTTTGTAAAAATTTATGTAAATTCACACTTTAATATTTATCATTAATTATTGCTTTCAAATAGCCCGATTAGTCCAATAAACGTCTTTTGTAGGAAACTGAAAATTCAAAAGGCACTTCCATTCCTACCAACTCCCCAAACTTCACTATTGAATCCACCACATCACCATTGATATCATCACTACCACCATCATTATTACTACAACTGTTGAGACCACTATTGCTACCCCATTACCAGCACCACTGCACTATGAGGTGGTCCGGCCCGTTGTGGACCACGTCGAGCTATCCCTTGTGCTCGACGCCTCACAATTAAGGATCGGTGGCGTGAGGAGGTTAAGGAAAGGGACATTTGTAGTCGTTTCGAGGTGCCATGTAGCTCCCGCATGAGGACTCTCATCTGGACTTCAGGAGTGGGTGCCTCTTGACAGGTTTTGGGTTAATATTGACACTTCGAATCTGGTCGATAGAAGTTTATTGTAGTCCTTGGGTTCCTACGCTCGCCACCGTAAAGTCGTCGTCGGTGTGGTTGCTGAGTTAAGCGTCACTGTCTATATTGCGATGCGAAGTACGGAGGCAGTAGCACTGCGTAGTCGGGTTGTATATACCTATCGTCCTCACAATACAGTACTCGTTGTGCTAACTCTCACTGGAGAGATTGTTAAACATTACGCTTGGTCTCTGTGCATAGTGCGCAAGTATAGTTCTTAGGCGGCGCCGAATACGCATCCGTCTTACGCAGCACTCAGGGCCGAAGTGCTCTTACTAGCAAAACCTAGTTTCCGCCATCCCCTTGAATTACCCCCACTCTAGATATTTCTCGGAGTTTGCAAAATCACATGACAAAATATCAATTTTCTATTGGCTTTTAAGTATCCCCCCATTTGATACCAGTGTTGAGAATTTCCAATTTTGGACCTAGCATCAGAGACGCTTTCTCTAACGGTCCGCGTGCAAAAATTTATGCTAATACATGCGTTCACGAATCTTTCGAAATCTTATAGCCTGGTGTCAGAGGCACGCATGGGATTTTGACAATGGATAGGCTTCCGACTGAGAGGCGCCAAATTTTCCTTGGCGAAACGAACAATAGAGTAAGGATGTTTGTTTACAGTGGTTAAAAAGGGAGTTTGCTGACCTTCGTAGAGTGGCCTTGTCACGGCGGGTGTCGAGGGTGTATGGCAGCATTATGGCATATGTCTGTTCTGTTATGTCATTTATTTATATTTGTAAATCTATCATTTACTTATATTTATTCGTTTGTGTCAATGTCTTTCTGTTATCAGGTTATATGTCGTGTCAGTGTTCTTAGGTGACAGGGGCTGCTTCAACTACAACTAATTCTTTCTCTGCTATTACACCATTATTATCCCTTCTACTACCACCAGCAAGCACCATCAGAGCAACTAAATTTCACCACCACCAACTATTATTACAACAACTACTACAACTATACTACATATTACCTTCCATCCGTGTTTCAGAGAAGGTGAGGAAGAGACATTCTACAATGTTGGTACTTAGGTGGTTAATTTCCGTTTAATTTCTGTTCATATTACTACTCTGTAGCATACACATACATAATATGTAAGCTTAAGCTTAAGTGGTGTGTAGTTTAATTTAATATCAGTTCTGCTTATAACTAACTGGGTTTACTCCGATGATAATACGCAGGGATGGAGTGAGTAGAGAAACAGAGATAGAGATTATTATACTGTTTCTAAGTTTCTTCTCTTTCATCTTGTTATCTAAATTGCTTTGTACTTTAAGCCTTCGAAAGGGATTTATACCTAATTATCATAGATTTTTCTTTTTGAAAAGTTTGTAATAGTAATTCAATTACATTAAGATTCTCAGTAATTTAATCAGGTAGGAGAATTCACTTGCAGTAATTTCAGCCATCATAAGTTATTAGTTATTCGGTAAGCTTTGATTAGAGAGAGATTAGAGTTTTACGTTGCATTCGTTGAACTAAGAGGATATTTTGGATATTTTGAAGGAAGCTGGTGAGGACTACAAAGTGAGAAGGCTTTTATATGCGTTTTCCTTAAGCAGGAAACAAATGAATAAACAGCATGAGTTTTACTATTGACTACTGTCATTATCAACTTATTCGACATATACTTGAGGACTGTGTAAACCCATTAAACAGCAAATGTGTCCTGGAAATGTTTTTAAAAGAAGCAACATTATTACTGCAATGAGTGGAACAGAGTTAAAATAAAGCACCGAAAATGATTTGATTATTTGAAGTGCAGTAGTAGAGCAAGAAGATAGGCTTGGATACTTTGAATATACTTATTGATGATGACGATGATGATGATTGATGATGATGATTGATGATGATGATGATGATGATGATGATGATGATGATGATGATGATGATGATGATGATGATGATGATGATGATGATGATGATGATGGTGGTGGTGGTGGTGGTGGTGGTGGTGGTGGTGGTGGTGGTGGTGGTGGTGGTGGTGGTGGTGGTGGTGGTGGTGGTGGTGGTGGTGGTGGTGGTGGTGGTGGTGGTGGTGGTGGTGGTGGTGGTGGTGGTGGTGGTGGTGGTGGTGGTGGTGGTGGTGGTGGTGGTGGTGGTGGTGGTGGTGGTGGTGGTGGTGGTGGTGGTGGTGGTGGTGGTGGTGGTGGTGGTGGTGGTGGTGGTGGTGGTGGTGGTGGTGGTGGTGGTGGTGGTGGTGGTGGTGGTGGTGGTGGTGGTGGTGGTGGTGGTGGTGGTGGTGGTGGTGGTGGTGGTGGTGGTGGTGGTGGTGGTGATGATGATGATGATGATGATGATGATGATGATGATGATGATGATGATGATGATGATGATGATGATGATGATGATGATGATGATGATGATGATGATGATGATGATGATGATGATGATGATGATGATGGTGGTGGTGATGGTGATGATGGGCACTACAGGCCATGTAGGCCCTTGGCTTCCCTAACCACCCTCTTCCATTCTACTCAGTCCTCTGCTTTTCTTCTCTAGCCTTTAACCCCCCAACTTTCTCAAGTCGTCTTCTACATCATCCACCCATCTTTTCCTGGGTCTTCCTCTTCTACTTCTGCCATCCAGCTTTCTTATGAATATCTTCTTAACTACACTGGTTTCCGGCATTGTCTGTACATCGCCAATCTACCTTATTCTTCCTTGTTTAATTTTCACTACTATATTTGGTTGTCCAAATAGACACTGTAACTCCAAGTTAGTCCGCATTCTCCGTCTGTCCAAGTCCCTTATCACTCCAAATATGTTTCTCAGGATCTTCCTTTCTCATTGTAATAACCATTGTTCTTCTCTGGTTGTCAACACCCATCTTTCTGAACCATACATTACTATAGATCTCAGTACAGTTATATATATATATATATATATATATATATATATATTTTAGTATTCCTACTGACGTTCCTTGATTTAAACATATTCTGCAAGGCAAATAAACATCTGTTATCACTTGCTATTCTTTCTTGAATTTCCACTGATGTTTTATTATCTACTGTTACTATAGATCCCAGGTATTTAACTTTTTACACTTTTTGGTATTCTTTCTCATGTAATTTAACTGTAGGTTCTCTTTCTCTTGATCCCCACAACCTCCCATCTTTATATACTTGGTTTTACTAACGTTCACTACCAATCCTAGACCTTGTGCTTTCTCTTCCAACACTGCATAACTTTCCTCAAGAGCTGTTATATTCCTTGCGAGAATTGCCACATCGTCAGCATATGCCACTATTTGTACTGACCTGGAAAGTATGATTCCTCCAGGGTTTATGGGTAATTGTCGGATTACTTTTTCCAGTGGTAAATTAAACAGTAGTGTGGATAGTACATCTCCTTGTCTCAACCCCCTCTCCACGGTAAATATACCTGATAAATCTTATTCCATTCTAACCCTGCATTTTGTCAATTCCATAGTCAATCTTATCAATCTCACCAGTTTCGATGGTATTCCGAACTCTCTCACTATCTGATATATTTTAACTCTATCCAGGCTATCATACACTTGTTTAAAATCCACATACAGCTGATGAAGCTGTCTGTCATATTCATAATACTTTTCCAGTATTTGTCGTAATATAAAAATCTGGTCTAATGTAGAGCGCTGTTTCCTAAATCCTGCTTGGTAATCCCCAAGTATCTTTTCTAACCATCGCTCCAGTCGTATGGCAAGTATCTTGCCAAAAACTTTGTAAGTTCCATCTAGCAGTGCAATTCCACGGTAATTTCCACTCTGCCGTGTCTCCTTTTTTATTTTGGACAGATTATTCTCACATTCCAGTCATTAAACATTTCTTCCTTTATCCATATTTATTTAATTAATTTGCAAAGAGTCTTCTCCTGTTCTTCTCCTCCATATTTTAGTAATTTCGGCTCTATTCCGTCTTCTCTTGCAGCTTTATTGTTCTTTAATGCTTTGATTGTCTTCCTGATTTCCACTATATCAGGCTGTTCTACTTCCTCGTTCCTCTTTCTCTCTTCACTATCAACTTCTTCATTTTTTGTGAGTAACTCGTAGAAATACTCTTGCCAAATTTTTAATATACTTATTACGATATTAAAAAAAAATATAATGGAAAATAACAGTGACCACAGATACATTTAAAGATAAAGTAACATATGATTGCTGCTTTTACATCTAGCTGTAAGCACAACATCACATTAATAGATAAGTCTTGAGTTCTAATTCTGATTAGGGTAATTTCTTCCTCTTTTAATTAGAGCTTATTTTCTATTATCTTTAGAATCTTTAACTATAAATGGCACTCTGAAAAGGGTACTTGTATTTCGAAGTTCAATAGGCAAAGTATACAATAAATTATAGTGTTGATAATAAAACACAGGTAAACATATTTACTAATGGTTTCCAAGGTCAGTGCTGCTGGTACATTAGAATTAGGGGTAGCACCTACATGAGAAAGGCATTTTGTGAATAACTGAGGTAAGAAGTTAAGAAGGAATCTGATACCAAATTTATTTAAAGTTAAGTTTGATAATTTTATAAAGAAATGATAAGAGTGTTGTAATACTCGTAAATAGCTTACGTGTATTAAAACCAATGAAGATGTAAGATCCTGTCATGCGTCAGTAATTAGTAACGCAATATTAAGGGTTGAGGAAAAGATAGTGCAATCAATAGCTCAGGGCATTGCTGGCATTCAGTTATTTTGCTAAGCACATAGGCATATTTCTGAAAGTTAGAAAGATCTTAGGATCCAGAAAAACGGAGTATACATGTTTCGGATACAAATTACCAGCTGTAAGATTGGGCAACAACATGTTGGAACGTTGGTGGTGAGAGATAGTAGGCCGAACTTAAATTAATAAAAGAATGAGTCCTTGTAAAATTCATGTCTTTCTCTTCGTGTCTTCCGTATCTTACAGAAGTGTTTACTGTGATCGATTACTATTCGCAGCCTCAACACTTAAAAACCGCCCTCGGATATTTAAATTTGGCGGCCATCGGCAAGGAATCTCTAGCGTAGCATTTCTGTGATTCACGGCAGTTTACCGTTATTATTACTATAACAGCTGTTTTAAACCAGAAATTCTATACACATCAGAAGTTAGCTTATAAATTCAATAGACGCAATTTCCGTGATAAGATTTTAACAGTTCGGTTCTTCTACTCGAAACAGTTGGCAACTCGCTTCAAGTGAATTGTTACATACGCTATGTCTATGAAGCGTATAGATGGAAGACAAAAGAAGTATGACATCTATTTTAGAAATAGTAAACAATGTAAGAGCATACCAAAACCAGCAAAACAAATCAGAATATTAAATGGAACGAAATTACTTGTTAGGAATAGTAGTGAAGTATATGGAAATGGCAAATTCGGGGGAAAATATTTATCAAATGAGATGAAGAGGAAAGTTTGTAGACGAAGAGAAAAGCAGAATGATGTGTGTGTTTGTAGAGAAGTACCTGTTACGAATATATGACTTTCATGTGCCACATTTATTATTTATATGAGCTATAAAATTTTATTCAATCAATAGGTTTATTAAATGCTCATCATAGTTTCTGGTTTCCCTAAATATACCGACATTAGCCATGATATTACTTATCCGAAAGTAATAATCAGTCCAACGATCATATGCTATTAATTATCTCATAAAGTATAAGAAGATGAAACTCTCAGTTGTTGCGAGTAGTGCACTCTTGCGCACAAGGACGGGTGGGGTTCTCTTTATTTTTGAAAAGAAAGCTATCTGCGCCGCAGAAAAAAAACATGGTGACTTCCCCCCTCTTGTTCTCGTCCATTAATGCTAATGATGTCTTTTACTTTTCCGGGGGCTACACAAAAACAAGGTACCGACTACCGTCGTTTCAACTCCCCATTATTCTAGTTGTTAGTCGCTACAGAAGCGCTCCTTGTGGCGGGGCAACACCCTAATCCCATTCCACATTATTGCTTTTGTTATTACCCGCTCCAAGATTTAAACGAAAATAATTTGCAGCCAACCGCTTAAGATACAAGACAGTAAAATGATGCATACCTACGCAAAAGAACGGGTTTTTTTTTTTTTCGTTTACGTTTATGTCAGCAGAAAACCCGTACGTTGACTTAAGTACGTAAACATACGTATTGTTTACAAACAGCGAGAGCAACGTTTACCCTATCTCTCATATAAAACACTTTTAGCTTTGTTTCAAAGACTTGGGACAAAAAATAACGTGACATTGAAGTTAACTTCTCTTCACTGTCTGCATCTTGTGCTTTATACCTATACTCCAGCCGTCCTAATAAGCACACTTTCCTGTGAAGAATTTCCGCGAACAAAACCTACAAAACAAAATCTACTGGTAAGCTACTCTTGTGCATACAATTTGTTTGTATGTAATATGGCGTAACACATGGGCGGAAATGTCACTATCGTCTGTCACGCTCATGCACGTGGACGCGGAGTAATACAATAAGTGTGTTTCTTAAGACGAATGCAGTATAGGGTGAGGAGCGACACTTATTTGAAGTGTAAGGAAGTTACCATTTTCTCTGCTAAATACAGTACATAGCATACAGTGGAGTTGTGCTCCACCCAAAACTCGATGTCCAGATTTCACCCGAAATACACGTTTTCAGATACCAAAAATATATTTTTAGCATACGATCCTTGCACTCTGAAAAATATAATTCTAAAATGAAAAGTCAGATATCAAACTTGATATTTAAGACCAGCGTCTTCCAAAGATGTGATAGAATACTTTCAAGAAAATTTCTATCTTATATCGAGATGTTTCTCAAAATTGTTATTTTTAAAAATATAGTCGGAACATTTTAACTAAAGATATTTTCATCACAAATGAAATTTACACTTTTAAATTTCTGGGAATAGCCTTTGATGCCCTCTTCATTTTCAATCATTATTGCATAAATGATAAACGACAAGAAATAGACAAAAGCTTACTGCACATACAGATCTCGTTAGAGCACATAGTATTTATTTTGTGAGGAGAGTCAATTTTATAGATATTCCTTGTTATTAGTTTCAATTTTTATATAGTATCGGCCTTTCTCAAAAGGTAAATCGTTTACCCCCCCCCCTTTTTTGTCCTCCTGGTATACAAAGAGAACAGCATTTTAATGCCGTTACATACAGATCATCTCTTAAAAGATTTGACTTTCGCTTAAGTCTACTGTGTTCCCTTATTCCCATTAGAGCTATAAAGAAATATCTATCAAAATCAAAATATATATGGTTATCTCTCAACTTGAAGTAAATAAAAGCATACGTTTTCTTAATAACGGTTTGTTGAAGGTAATTTAATGCAAAAGTAACGCTTCTAGCTATTTGTGGATTTTATAATATAAAAATCTATCAAAATGATACACATGTAACCTAAAAAAAAACCTGGCACGTTATTTTTCCACGAGTTCAAAGTCCTACTGTCCAGTTCTGAAAGTTGAATAAACAAGGGAGTAATAAAACAGAAACCTCACACAAGACTGCATGTGAGCTGTCTATCTAACAGTTTTATGTTTTCTGCCACGGATAGGAAATTGAAACACACTTTACTCCACTCAAAGTTTATTCACCAAATTTTCTTTGGAAATAGCTGCTTTGAGTTCCCCGAATGGAAGAAAATGTTACTTTTAAAACATTTGTGGGATGTGCATGACTGTCGGAGAAATATAGTTGATAGAGAGCCAAACACATCACGCATTCCTTCGGGCTTCCTTGTGGATTAGAAGCTCATGGTGTATGTGTGACACATTTGTCACTAGTGCCCATAGCCACTTGACAATAGCGGCACAAAAGAATATTATAATAGTTTTAACTACTAAACAGAATTATACGTAAATACATTTTAGACTATACGAATGGGGAAGGAATGTAATTCATTATGTAGCATAAAGGCGGATCAACCAGACACGGAAGAAATACTGAACTATTAAGCTCATCCTGAAAGATAGGCTCCAAAAGCAAAGTACAACGAAATAAGTCACCGAAATCTGTGTACTACCAGTGTTATTATATGGATGTCAAACTTGATCCTTAAATAAAAAGGGAAAAGAAAACAGAGTACCACACTACAAATCTGTCAGCGCAATATGGAATGGAAGATATCACACGTAACAAGGAAGGACAGGATGACAAAAGAGGTAGTCGGGAGGAAGACAGCTGATCGATGTGGCTTCATGGGCGCAACAGCTGAAATGGAGATCAGGAGGGCATGTCGCCAGAATGCACCGCCTCCAACGGATGCAACGAATCACATTGTAGGACCCCAGCATAGCAGGGAGACCAAAGATTGGAAGGGCAAATAACAGGTATATAGTGGTCAACATAAGTTGAGAACAGAGCTCCATGGAGGACACTGGAACATGCAGCTACCCAGGTGCTAATAACTAAAAGTGTGTACCATCCATAAATCTGTACAATAATGGTGTATGTATGAAGTAAACAATGACAGTGCTAAGGACACGAAATTACTGGTGCGCAGCAACTGCACAAGGCTCTTACGAATTGCAACCCTAAGGAGCTTCTCAATTACTACTCACTGGGCAGCAGAAGGCCTTTGC